>JBAMAX010003047.1:0-80115 GCA_037043745.1 Chymomyza amoena
TAAAGAATTTTACTATTTTCGAGAAGTTTTTCGTTTTTCTTGACGATATTTGTGATAGCCTAGAAATAATATAATAATAATAGTATCGAAACTAAAAATTTATCATAAAAAGTGCATTAGGATATAAATAAAGGTAACTGATGTCAATATCGTTCGCTTATATCCTCGAATCGAGTATTCGTAGATAACTGTCACACTATAGAAACCAGCTATTCGATATTATACATTTAAGAAAGTCTGTCAATTTGTATAGGGTTGAAGAAACGTTTCCAGGTTAGTGCGGTCTTTCTCAGAACATGATTAATAAGAAGTATCATCCCAAGAGCTTCTCAAAAACCATCAAAACCTTCGTTTTCTATTTTTAAAAAAAAAGCAAACGTTTTTACCTTAACATACTAAATTTCGGAGTAAAAAGAGCTCCAATAGCGATTAATCAACTCTTTATATTAATTAAAATATAGAATAAAAATTTTAGTGTCAAACAATCATCATCAAATAGGCCAAGAGGTCTCTTTTACTCAAAATATTTAATTTTTGTCGAAAAATGTTAGATTTTGGAGTCACAAATTATTAAAATATTTCTGTTTTTGGAAACTGAATTATAAAATAGTTATAATGAAATAATTAAAGATTTGTCTTTCTTATTATTATATGCAAATTTCAAGCCCCCAGCGATTACAGTCGAGACGATAATCCAGGTTGCCGCACCTTCCTCTATTTAATAACTACATTATCGGAATGTCGAAAGCATTCTATTCACAAACTTTAACCGACGAGTAATCTACTGTCTCGAAAGATATATTTCTTTAGGCTTAATTTTCGTTCCTAATTAGTCTAAAAAATTGATTTAATATTCCCGAAAGCTTTTCATCGAGTAATTTTAAATAGTTACTCAAATAACCAAAATCATATCAAGCGTCGATTAGTCTAAAAGCCCATTTTTTTATTATGTAGAACAGACTACCTCTGTTGATCTCCGTCTGCCTTAAGCTGCACCATGTCAGTGCTCAAAAGACACCCCAAACTGCGGTTTCATCAAGACTGTCAGACCAAACATATTTTCACACATCAACGAGTAGCAACATTTTAATAAAAAAAATTAAAGTAAATTTTTTGTGTACTCCCAACCTTTGCAGAAAATTGCGACAATCTGCTGCTGTGCGTCGAGAACTTGGAACAATATTTCAGGCACTTGAGTGCGCATGGACCGCAGCCGCAAGCTCTGCCAACCACCCGGCCGAGATCTCTCAAAACGTTGGCGGCTCTGGCACTACAGTTTGTTGCAAATATATGAGTGGCCTCTTGACAGATCTCGTCTTTGCTGTTGTTGCAAGCTCAAACTGTGCCACTTGAGTGTTTTGTGTTGCATTGTGTTTTTGTGGCAGAGACGCGACATGCTGAAGCTTCCTGTGGCTTGATGACGCAGTCGCTCCCAACCAGACATGTCAAAAAATTCTCACGCATCGCTTGCAGATGTTGTGCAAATTTTTTTAACAAGAGTGGGAGATCTTGTGGTAAAGTAAGAAATACGCAGCTAATTGTTTGGACTGACCTAGGTCTGGGTCAGCTAAGCCGTCAAAGCGATCGATTTCAGTACTGCAGCTGCCAACAACAACGAACACTTAAGAACTCAAACCATATTTGAAATATTTTAATAACTTTTGTGCATATTTAAATGACATTTAAAACAGTCGCAACTCTCAAGTGACCACCATGCCAAGACCCTAAGGCCTGCCTTCCAACAAAGAACGGAGCACGCCTCTCTAAGCCAATGTGATCCAATACAATGCGCAACTGTAGAGAAAACTCCGAGCAACAATTGCCGCACGATAAACCACTCGAGTAATCAATCAAAGCGATAGGCAGTCAGTCGACCCAAGTTCTACATCTTGTAATGAATATTTAAAGATTCGAAATTATCGCATTGCTGCGTCTACGGCGCGGGGGGCCAGCGGCATTTTGCATAAATGATAGCAAAACAATAGAGACCTATATCGTAATGCACTTAGGGGTGGGGTACTTTGCATATATGCACTCCTAAATGCGATAATTTGAACACAAAAGTGCCGAGTAACATATTACGTCTAATCTCTATAAGAAACATTTTCTTTCATTTTTTTGTAATCAATACGAAAAAAAGATCGAGTCTTGCGAGCTGGTTTCCTTTTGAAGATCTGGTTCAAGTGAGCAAGCGTAGCAAAATGTGAAACAAATAACAAAGGCAGGAAACTTGAGGCAGACTGCTTGAGGAGGGGTTGAAAGGTTGCCAGGATGAATTGTGCCTTGTGATATTGTAATGAGCGTGACGTCTTACTATATTTGTGGCCAGACAAGAGCCCGAGCGAGCAGCGTTCCTTTCAACCTTCCTGCTAAGTATTTCACACCATTGTGCACATTTTGTTATATAAATAGGGCTTAATTTCTACTTGTTGGTTGTGTTCCAAACTCAATAGCTCTAATCAAAAGCTTGAGCGGAAAGATGCAGCTCACCACTTGGCTGCCTGAAATGGCTGCATAATTTGTGGTTTAAAATGGTATTTTATTAACAACTTTAGTATTATTTAAAATACTAAGTGGTGTTTGATTTCCGCTTATTTGCATATAAAACTTTTCTTAACTAGTAATTGTAATTTGAGAAATTCTTTATATGTATTAGGAAATGTAAAGTTTTTCCAGCTCACTGTTTATCTGTACAGTTGGAAACATAATATTTTACCATTCTCTGTGACTTATTTTAATGGAGCATTTTGTTTATTTTACGTATTTTTTTTTTACATTTACCAACACATTAAACTTCTTTCAGCAATTTTCTCAAGTTGGTAGAGAACTTTCGGATTGAACTTTATGTAAGCTTTGACGGTTTATGAGAAGTTCTGTTCTGAGAAAGATAACACCAAATTGGGTTAGTGTTGCGAGTAAAAGACAACATGGGCGTAGTCCGAAGTAAACAGGGCTCTGAAAACCCTACACAATAAAAATGAAACGTTTGCTAAAATAAATTTCGAATGAAATAAGTGTAATTTCCATCTGTCTCAGGAGAGTTTCGTAGAAGGTGGCACGAAGCATCTTCTCTTTAGTCTTCTTATGGAATCGTTTTCACAAATATCTTTAAACTATCAAGCTATCACAGTATCTACTGAGAAAAAGGAGATCGGTTCCTCTACGTTGCTCAGATTAACATTGTGACGTCACAAATTACTAAAATTTCAGTTGTGCCATTTGCATTCAGATACAAATAAAGGGTTTTTCAATAAAACAAAATCGGTTTTGGATATCAATGAAATTCTTTATCCTGTGAAAGTACATTCGATGCTATTATGTATGGAACTCGATTTCTTTTGCATGGCCACCACGGGCACGCTTGCAGCAGCCCAGACGCTGAACCCAATTTTCGACGGTTTTCAAGCATAAATCGGCCGATACTGCTGCAATTTCACGTTCGATATTCGTACGAAGTTTATCAATCGTTGCTGGCTTGTTGGCATAGACCATATACTGGACGTAGCCCCACAGGAAATAGTCTAACAGCGTCAAATAGCACGACCGAGGCGGCCAATTGACTGGGCCATTTCGTGAGATAACACGTTAACCAAACTTGGTTTTTAATAAATCGATTGTCACATTCGCTGTATGGCTTGTGGCGCCGCCCTGTTGAAACCACATATTGTCCAAGTCCATATCATCCAATTCGGGCCAAAAATATTCGGTTATCATTGAGCGGTAGCGATTCCCATTTACAGTAACGTGCCGGTCTTGATCATCGCGGAAGAAGTACGGCCCATAAACCGCACCAAAAATTAATTTTTTCGGGATGCAATGATGAATCATGGTGTACGTGTGGATTGCTGCCTTACCAATAACGCATATTTTGCTTATTGACGAAGCCATTCATCGCTGAAGATGATTTTTCGATGAAAATCCCGATCATTTTCAAGTTGTTACTCAGCCTAAATCACGAACATACGACGCTTCTGGTGGTCAAGTGGTCTTGGTGGTCTTGCGTCAATTTGATCTTGTTAAGATGTAGGCCAAGATCTTTTCGCAAAATTCTCCACAACGACGTCACAGAGATGCCCAACGCTTGAGAACGACGTGTGAGATACCGATTTGGGTCTTCCTCAATTGATGCGCTAGCGTCAGCAATATTTTCGACACTACGGCCACTTGTTTGTCTCACTGGCACGGGAAAATTTTTTACTGTGCCTGTGGATTCAAATTTTTCCACTAGACGCTCAATTGTTGATCTGGCAGGACAATTATGACGACCATAAATTGGACGTACCGCTCTTACAGTTGAGGCCACTGACTCCGAATTTCTGTAGTAAATTTTAATAATTTCGATTCGTTGTTGGATCGTATATCTTACCATGATGAAATGGCAAACCTTACCGAAGAGAAATGTCAAGAGAACGGGAAAAAATATGGCGTCGTTTGCTGTCCCTATCGGTCTACTTTTTTAGCCTCCCTATTGAAAAACCTGATATATGCAGAAGTACCTAATGCTAAAATTAAAGAAGACATCCATGTATGTTAGTTATTTATCCATTAATGGCTATTTACTCCCAAAACACATTAAATTATGTCTTGAAATATTTTATTCCCAATTCTTACAACTTTTATTTCAATTCAGTTTTATTGCCAAATCCTATTTCCTTTCATTATCTTGCATATTTTGTAGACTTCAAATTTACAACTTCAACTTCTAACAAGTTATAAGAATTGATGTGCCCAAGGTCTAACCCTCAACACTAAAGTTTTTGTATCTAGAAAAAAAAGGGCTATGCTCACGCTTTGAACCCTAAAACAAAACTCTACAACGTCATGAATTTTTGCCACTTAATTGAGATTAATTGAAGTTATATGCCCGATCTGAATAAATAACTTTGCAACTGCGTCTCGTCTCCTCTTCTCTCGTCTCCCAAGTGCAGCCATTTTGTTTATGACTGAGTTTTATGTGCACACTCATTTACTCATATACTGATCGTATATATAACATAAAGAGAAATACATATTATTAATAATTATACAAAAGCACCCCAAAAATAGTTAAAAGTGTGCGCGTTGTAGAGATGATGAACTCCCCTACAAAACAAAAACAAGAACCAAAATTTTATTAAATTAAATTGAGTGAGGCGAAGTTTTCGACTGTGGCAGTGGCAACAATTTAAGGCGGAAGTCGCAGCCTAAGCTTGAATGTATCTATAAGATACACCACAAATGCATGCAAATCAAATAGTTTGAGCTGAGGTTAATGCACTCCATATTATTGTTATGGATATGTTTTGTGTATGAACTTTTTTTTATATGTCTACCCAAACTGGCCCTTAATTGATCTATGGCTGTGGATGATGCGTGTTTTTCGTCTGGCTGTTAATAGTTTTTGGTTGCTTTGGAAGTCAAAACTAGCAATTTAAGTTAATTGACATTCAAAATGCAGTTGAATAAACTTTAGCTGTAGGAGCAATGACAATATTTTTACCTAGAGTATAGATGTACATACTACATATACTGGGTACTAAAAAAGTGCTGCCAATTTAGGCAAAACTGCTCATTGCGAGAATTTAACTGGCTAGTCGGAAAGCAGATCAGTTTTCTAATAAAAATACATTACTATGGTAGTCCCAAGAAAATTAAAAAAGAATATATTTTAAACAAATTTTGAAATTTTAAATAATTTTTGAAATTTTAAGCTTTATTTAAAAAAATCAGTACTGCAAACTTAGGCGAAACTCAGAGTGCAAACATAATTGGCAAACCAAAAAGCAGATCAATTTTCTTAAAATACTCAAGCATTGTAATGGTATTTCGAAGATAATCCAAAAAAACCTTATATTTTATATTTAAATATTTTTTTAAAATCTTATACTTCATTAAAAAAAACAGTGCTATCAACTTAGGCAAAATTGCTTATAGCGAAAATTTAACTGGCAAACCGGAAAGCTCATCAGTTTGAGCATTATAATGCTAGTTCCAAAATAAGCCAAAAAAAAACTTATATTTATTCTTTTATTATTTATATTTATTATAATTTATGTATTTAAAATGTCCCTGGGAATAACATTATTTAAGCCTTCGATGTAACTTACCAAGTTCAAGTTAATATGGCACACTCGTTCGCCTAAGGTATTCTTAATCGGGAAGGCTTCCAGAAGAAGTTTATAGAAGATGGTTGAAGCATCTCCTTTTCAGTCTTCTTATTGGATCGTTTACTGTATCTGCTGAGAATGAGGGGATCTGTTGCTCTACGATACTGAGAATGACTGTGTGACGTCGCATTTTTATTGGATCGTTTTCACTAGTCACTTTATGAAGCGGTGAGGCACTTAACCTATTACTTGTATCTGCTGAGAAAAAGAAAATCGGTTTTTTTCTGCGACACTTAATTTGATTTTTTGAAGTCACAAATTAGTAAAAGTACTGTCTTTTTATTTTATTTATTTCCACCAGCCTCTTTGCACAGTCTTTCGGGAGACGTTGGTAGAAGATGGTTGAAGCATCCCTCTATTTTTTACTCGATCGTTTCTTCCAGTCTATTTGAGCAGTATTTGACTATCAACTTTTCGCTGTATTTGCTGAGAGGAGAGGGAGAGGAGATCTATTCCTCTGCGATACACAGATTGACATTGTGACGTCACAAATTAGTCAAAGTACTGTCATTTTATTGGATCATTTGGACCAGTCTCTTTGCGCAGTTGTTTGTCTATCGACCTATCACTGTATTTGCTGAGAAGAACAAGATCTGTTCCTCTTCGATATTCAGATTGATATTGTGACGTCACAAATTAGGCAAATTACTGCCATTCGTATCCAGAAATATGGCATAGTACCTTATTCTGTAGCATTTGTTAATTTTAGCCGTTTGACTTGGCATCCTAGTCTTTTGCAAAGGAAGGTTGATATGTTCTATTACTTTATATACAAATCGTATACAAAATCTGGAACCGATTGGTTACGAACCCCTTCAAATGATTAAGCATTAACCAATGTTGCTAAATTATCTTTAAAAACAATGATATGATTATAAGTGGTTAAGATGGTAAGTTAAAAATGTTTTCACGATATTCCATTGTGATTCTATGCCTTATTTTTTGATTTAACAAAAATTTGTTTTTAATTTTTTAGAGCAAATTTTGACGACATTAACATTTATGCGTGACGTTACGACTGTGCGACAAAGTTTGTAAAACGTTTTCTGTATACATGCGTAACAATTTTGACCCCAAATGCTGTACAAAAAGTACAATAATTAAAACTATGCATGGCGTAACGTTACCACAAGATTGAAGTGTTTGTTGACTTTGAGCCGAATCGTTTACTAAGATGTGGAAATATTTGAATGAATTACAACAAATTTTCAAATTAAACAAGAGATAAAATTTTTTTTTTCAATATAAAATATCATATAGGTTCATTATCTTGTAAATCTTTTTTTAATTTAACTTTACGCATTGACTTTGTGACGTCACAAATTAGTTAAAGTGCTGCCACTTGCATCTAGAGAGCTTTATTCCGTATAATTTGTAACTTTTCCATATTCAGATAGTGATTAACAGGTGGGCTGAAAATTCCGTATCGTTTCAATGAAAAAATATTTTTTTTGTCAAAATTCGCTTTTATTATTCAACATAGTTGCCTTCAAGAGCGATACAGCGATTATAACGGTCTTCAAGTTTTTCGATACCCTTCCGGTAGTAATCCTTCGACTTGTCCTCAAAATAGGCTTCAGTTTCGGCGATGATTTCTTCGTTGGTGTGAAATTTTTTTCCGGCGAGCATTCTCTTAAGGTCCGAGAAGAGGAAAAAGTCGCTTGGGGCAAGGTCCGGAGAATACGGTGGATGGGGGAGCAAATCGAAGCCCAATTCATGCAATTTCGACATCGTTTTCATGGACTTGTGGCACGGCGCATTGTCCTGGTGAAACAAGATTTTTTTCTTCTTCATTTGTGGTCGTTTCTTGGCGATTTCGGCCTTCAAACGCTCCAGTAACACTATATAATAGTCGCTGTTGATGGTCTGGCCCTTTTGGAGATAGTCGATAAAAATAATTCCTCGCGCATCCCAGAAAACAGAGGCCATGACCTTGCCTGCTGACCGTTGCGTCTTTCCACGCTTCGGAGGTGGTTCGGATGCAGCCGTCCACTCGGCCGACTGGCGATTTGACTCCGGTGTGTAGTGGTGGGGCCATGTTTCATCCATGGTGACGTATCGGCGAAAAAAATCGGTTTTATTGCGCAAAATCACCTCCAAACAGGCCTCGGAGTCGTCGATGCGTTGTTGCTTTTGGTCAAATGTGAGATTGCGCGGCACCCATTTCGCGCAGAGCTTTCGCATATCCAAATATTCATGAATGATGTGACCGACGCGTTCCTTTGATATCTTTAAGGCCTTGGCTATGTCGATCAACCGTATTTTGCGGTCTCCCAAAATTATTTTGTGGATTTTTTTCACGTTTTCGTCCGTAACTGCCTCTTTTGGGCGTCCACTGCGTGCGTCGTCTTCGGTTGACATATGACCGGTACGAAATTTAGCAAACCACTTGCGAATGGTTGCTTCGCCCGTGGCAGAGTCCGGATAACACTCATCAAGCCATTTCTTGCATTCGACGGCACTTTTTTTCATCAAAAAATAATGTTTCATTAACACACGAAACTCTTGACTTTCCATGGTTTTCAAAAATAACAAAAGTAGCGTCACTCTCGATACGATAACTCACAAACTAATGATCCGACAGCTGTCAAATTTTTACAGGTATCTTTTGGAGGTACTACCTAAGAAGGGTATGAATTTTATTCTGGTGGCGCCATCTCATAGAAACGATACGGACTTTTCAGCCCACCTGTTAAATGTTTACAACGCATTTTTTACCATTTTAAATATTTTCTAGGAAACATTAATCGAATTGGGTTAGTTCAAAAATAGGCCAGAGCGTTGATTAAGATTTGGAAAAATACTTAAATTCTTGAATTGAATACAACAATTTTTTAGAACTAGCTTAGAAATTATTTTATTCCTTATAAAAAACCAAGTACGTACATTATCTAGTATATCTTGCTTAAATTCAGCTTTAAAGATCCTTTCAATCTGTTTTTTTGAACTTGAACTCAGCTACTCTTTGCCCTGAGCACTTTAATCAAACACCACAAAAAATTAAATATTTAAAAGTTTTAAAACCCTCAAAATACATTTATCATATTTCGGACTCACTTACCTCGTCGCTTACTAGACCTCGCCCTAATGCGCCCATCATTTATAAATTGCCTTATCAAAAAAGTGAATAGAGCCAAAACGCTTGAGTAAATCCATTTAATTGCCAACGTCAACTGGCAGTTGGCAAATCCTTTGCTTTAAAATCACCGTATAATGGCCGCCGCACAACCTCCGCAATCAGCGCCCAAACCCATCCATAGATCTTCTCCCCCTTCCGGATGTGTTCGCACTCATGTAAACATGCGTTTGTCATTAGACACACCGGAAATATTGACAACATTCGACACACGGCGCACGTCCAGGACTCCGGGAACTTGCCACTTTATGTGCATTTGATTTTTAAAAATTGCAAAATTTTTTATTTCAACTGTTTTTTATTTCATTTTTAAACTCTTCATTGTTGTTGGCAACTTTTTGCTTTTGCGCTTGATTAAACAGTAGGGGGTTGTTGGCCTGTGACCAGGAGCCAGCAGCCCGGAGAGCGTGTGTCCTTTGTCTCGTTGCATCGTTGTTGTGCTCAAGTGTCGTCACCATGTCGAATTGCAATGTTTTTTTTTTCGGTCATGAGTACCTGAAATTTTTTAGTTCTTTGCGATTAGATTGTATATGAAGTTTACTAATTAGATTTTATTGCGTAGCGCGAATTGCTTTGTCTGTTTTTGGGCAAGTGTGCAAAATGCGTTTTTTATGGTGTGAAATGTACTACAAGCGGTACTTGATGAATTTTTAAAAATTTTCTTGGAAAAAACTATTTTTTGTGAAGAGTTTTACGGGTTTTTTAAAAAACATAATAAAAGATCTAGTTCGAGTTCCTGTAGCTCGGATCATACATGAGATTTAGGCGATTATAAGTACGAACGAGTAGATAGCTATGTCTGTTTTAGCTTTTCAAGTCTGAACAGTTTGTGAACAGTTTCACCGGTTCTTTAAAAACCATAATAATAGATCTAGCTGGTAAATTTAAGTGGTGTGGCTCTCAGAATACGAGAGATCCATTCGTTAACATGAACGAATAGATAGCTATGTTTGTATAAACTTTTTTAGTCAGCTTGATCATATTTTAGGGCTCTCTGATGTCTTTTCTATCCTCTAGGTACAGGCTATACAAACAATTAGATTTATTGATTATTTAAACTCCTCAAAAATCAGTCTTATTGCGTGCAGTCGCGTGATATGCAAGATTAAGCGATTTCCAAAGAGCGCCTGCAATTCATTCGAATTGACGTGCGAATTTTTGGTAAGTATTTGCACCGTCTTGTTGGAAATAATTATCATGCAAGTCAATTTCATCAGGTTGTGCAAAAAAAAAGTCAGTGAACATCCAATGGTATCGGTACGAATTGATGGTAAGGGTGTCGCCAGGTTAATTTCCAAAAATTAAGGTGCGATGAAGCCTTTCGGCGATAATGAACTTCACATTATCAATTTTTGAGGATGCATCGGCTTCTCTTGATGTCAACGAACATTCTCGTTTGCTTCTTGGCCGTCCCATTCAAAATGAAATTAGCTTTATTGCTGAAGGTGATATGTATCGAAAATCGTTTTGATAATTGTTTTTTTAGTACTCTTTAATAATTTTAAAGTGGTCTTCAATGGAATATAACTCCACTGCACAGTGGCCGGCAAAGACGAGATTTGGCCATAAAGTGAAAAAACGAAGAACATGGGGAAAAAACTTGTTTAACAGAATAAAATATAGATCGAGGCATTCAAACTACTTGGCAAACATTATACTGCCCATCCCTGGTATTTTGCGGCTGATCTCAAAGTTGCCCGATTTTTAGAAGTCGATTTAATGCTCTATTTTTTCTATAAAACGTGCTTTTTGTAATGTATTGTATCGAATTACTCCACATTTGGATTAAAGATTTATATAAAATTAGGGTTATTTCCGAATAGATATTGTATAGAAGAATAATCTTATATATAAAATTCTCGTGTCACAATGTTATGTTCCTGTGAAGCTTATAGACTCATGAACGGCTGAACCGATTTGGCTAATTTTGGTCTTGAAATGTTCGTGGAAGTCCAAGGATGGTTTAAGGTTGAGAAAATATAAAGAAATTGCGACGAAAATACTAAAAAAGACAATTTGATTTTCCAATACAATTTTTTTTTTAATTTAGGTTGGCATTGTGTACATTGTCAGATTATCTAATATTTTTTAGTTAATTGTTTTTGTCGAAAGGAAACACAAAAGTTATAAACGTTATAAATTTTATTTTATTGAGGCACACAAAATTTCATGAGAATCGTTCCAGCCGTTTCGGAGGAGTATGGTAACTAACATTGTGAAACTAGAATTTTATATATAAGAAGAAACTTATGTTTTACGTATTATAGGTGTTCTCATGAACGAGTCGATGAATCTGATTTTTGCGTGTGTTAGAGGTCAGTGCGGAAGATTTAAGCCTATTGCGATGAGTTTGTGTGAATTGGTTCGTGCGATTGTGAATATTGGTTTTTGTGTGAACATACTCCTCCGAAACGGCTAGACCGATTCTCATGAAATTTTGTGTGCTTATTGGGCAGGTCTGAGAATCGGCCAACATCTATTTTTCATACCCATAAGAGATAAGGGTTGCCACTCCTAACATTCCTGACAAATCAAGTGAATTTAAAAACTCGGTAGGATAATTTACAATTTCATCAATTTTAGAAATTAATATTGATTTAGTTATTCCTTTCCAAGAAAGTTTTCTTAAGATGAAAGGAATTCTGCGATTTTTGCTTACAATTCATGTTTTGATTTCTGTATAAATGCATATGATCAGATCAATATTTGCACATAATGTAATTTCGTGAATTCGCCACAAAAATAAATCATTGGAAGAAAATAAAGATCTAGACGAGCGAGCGAAGCGAGCGTGCCGGAGGCCGGCTAGTTTGAATATAAAATCAACAAAACAAAAATAAATTACAAGAGAAAATATCATCTTCATCAGTTTTATTGACAAAAGCGGTGGACTTGATGGATCCACTGGGTACAGCTTATTAGACAAAATAATTAAATAAATACTTTACAGCAGTGTTGGAAAATTATCGATTTTTGCGTTGCATTTAACAATAAATCATCGATACATCGAAAGTCATATTAATTTAATATAAGAAAATAATATTCTATTCTGTCTCAAAATCAAAAACGAAAATTTCGGCCCGAATAGATGTCACTAAAAGATTCCTGGACCCCAAAACCTGCAAATACACAATTGGTTAGAATTAAATATTTTGCCCATGTAAAGGAAAGATCTAAGTTGATTTTTAAATATTTTGATAGAAACATATTATGAAAAATCAAAATCGCTGAGAGCCCCAGAACATTTTTTCGGCCCATTACAAATTCATCATACATTGTCATTTTTTCTTTATCGATAATATTTTGACTTTCTTTAAGTCACCAAATTTTTTTTGTAGCTTACTAACTTTACAAAAATACGTTCAAATTACAATCTCATGCATGTCTACATATTTTTGGTATCGCTAGCTTCGTCTCCAAGGTCAAATATTCGAACTTGAAAGAAAATTCAGAAATCTTTTTGATTACACTGTCCTACAGAATTGAAAATCACAAGTGACCTAGTGTACGTTGTAGGTCTTGACGAGTAGATCACGATAGCGTTTTTCAAAATTGTCTAACACCCCCAAAATCGGAAGTTATCGCTTAAAAACCGTTTTCGGGTCTGCGATCACTCCCACTATCACAACGTCGCCATTTTTCAACCGATTTTCGATTGCTTTACGGTTTTGGAAAGAAGAAGATTCAAGCTTTAAGATGATATACATTTGTTTATACTTTATACAAAGCAACTTCGTGATTTTTTAAAAGTTATCTAAGATTTACACTTTTTTTATTCGATTTTCACACTTTGAAGTCATTTTATTATAACATTTTGTTAAAACACCTTAACTTTTTTACATTTAATCTTAAAGAAATATTAATTCCGAGTAAGAAAAGTTATGGTTTATTAAAATCGGTCGATAAATGCTTAAGTTACGACGCTTATTGTAAACAAGAAAATTCAATTTTCATCGACAAAAAAAATGTTTTAGATGGATAATTCGTTTGTTCATGAAGATATCGTAACCAAATTTGGATAATGCTTAAGAACAATAAAAAACTTACAAGTGCCAAATTTGGTCGCAATATTTTAGAAAACAAACGAAATACAACAAATTTTGTTAAAAAATCGATTTTTTGACCGATCATTCCTATGGGAGCTATATGATATAGTCAACCGATTTTCTTTAAATTTGGCGTTTTGAAATTTTTTAGAGCACTTAGGCAATGTGCCAAATTTCAACAAAATCGGTAGACTATATCATATAGCTCTCATAGGAATGATCGGTCAAAAAATCGATTTTTTAACAAAATTTGTTGTATTTCGTTTGTTTTCTAAAATATAAAATTTGGCACTTGTAAGTTTTTTATTGTTCTTAAGCATTATACCAAATTTGGTTACGATATCTTCATGAACAAACGAATTATCCATCTAAAACATTTTTTTTTTGTCGATGAAAATTGAATTTTCTTGTTTACAATAAGCGTCGTAACTTAAGCATTTATTGACCGATTTTTATAAACCATAACTTTTCTTACTCGGAATTAATATTTCTTTAAGATTAAATATAAAAAAGTAAAGGTGTTTTAACAAAATGTTATATAAAAATGACTTCAAAGTGGGAAAATCGAATAAAAAAAGTGTAGATCTTAGATATCTTTTAGAAAATCTCGTAGTTGCTTTGTATGAAGTATAAACAAATGTATATCATCTTAAAGCTTGTGTCTTCTTCTTTCCAAAACCGTAAAGCAGTCGAAAATCGGTTGAAAAATGGCGACGTTGTGATAGTGGGAGTGATCGCAGACCCGAAAAACGGTTTTTAAGCGATAACTTCCGATTTTGGGGTGTTAGACAATTTTGAAAAACGCTATCATGATCTACTCGTCAAGACCTACAACGTACACTAGGTCACTTGAAAAGTTCTTTTTCACTGTTGGACAGTGTTATTAATTAAACTGAATCTTGAAAAATCCGACGATCAAATGCTACAGTTTATCAACTTTTGCAACATTGAAAGAGATATCTGAGTAGGTTGAAATTTGTTTCAAAAAGATTTTTGTCAACTAAACATTTCCGAATCTCCCCTATTACACTTTTTATTCCGTCATCCAACTAACGAACTATTGAAGCATTATGAAAGCACTTTCATTTTTTTCTTATCGAGCATTCAAAGCATTCATCTATCCAACTCGATAACAATTCGCAGTTAATTAACTGCGCTTTCCGCTATTAAATCTATAGTCATCTCTTTCACTTCGATCGCAAGTAAATGCGCCTAATTAAAACCGCATAGACGGAAATCATTCATTTGGCAACCAAATGAAAAACATGGAAAATCCCAAAAGATCTATTTTCTTAGATAAGCCAATGAGCTGAGTTAAAACAACCCTCCCAAAAACGATCCCACTGACCGACTGATTGCTGACAAACTTACTTAGTAAGTATCATAGCAATGTGGTTGGTAAATGATTTAAACCAAGTTTCATAATTTTTCATTGTTCAACTGGCATTTCCACAAAACTGATAAATGAAATACAAAACATAAACGGCAACAACTATATACATCGTATACCATACAAAGAGATCGAGTCAAACCGATAATACCTTTCACACTCTGCGTGAGTCCGGCAATAGAGCGCCGCGTGTATCCTGCAGTGCGGCTGATCGTTTGCTCACGATAGCTGACAAGCCGAAAAACCAGTAAAAATTTTTATTTCTGCCTTACAGGAAAATTGAATTGTTAAGGCTAAACATAAATACAATTCCATCTGGTTAGGAGAGCGCTGGGACAAGTGCTCGAACAAGTTGGAACATTTTGTTAAGTAGCTCAGCTCTGTAATCCCCCAAAACAAAGGTAACAAATAAAATGTTTGTCCCTGCTCAGGTGTTGGTCCAGCTAATGAGCTTAGACCTGGACACTTTCACACTGCTTATTGGTTTAACTGTAGCAGTAGCAAAATATTTTCATAATTTCCCACGCAAATTTCTTTGTTTAATTTTTTGGCGGAATTTCTGTTTTTCATTCTATTTTTTTTACATAACTTGTTACTTGTCCAGAGAAGAGTGAAAGAAAAATTATGGCATTGGATTACATTTATGTGTATTAAAATTTCTCCCACAATCTAAAATTTCAAGGGCTCTATCGTGGCATATTCCGGTACCCGCATTTGGTAATCGTGCGTCAGTCAATGAGCAGACTTAGCGTCGTCGTCGTCGACATCACCATCGTCGTCGTCTATGTTATCCATAAGTATATCGTAGTTATGTATAGATTTGTGTGCGCTATAAGCGCGTGGCATTGTTTTGGGCTATGGATTAGGGTGTGGGATCTTAAATGAGGCCAGCCAGCTTGGCGAAATTAGTTAGGTTGGCAATGTTTCAAAATATAAAAAACTATTACTTTAAAAATTTTATGTACCCTGGAAAAGATACAAATACGCAAAAAAATACCATATATAATAAATACAAAATTAAACAATATAAGTTATATAGAGAACTATAAGGATAAATCTAATTTATACAAAAAATTAAATTAAATTAGTTTCAATTCTTATTTTTTAATCTAAAATTTAAAATATTAACTTATGGTCTTATAGTAAAATTTATTATCAAAATCCTTATTTTAATAAAAAAATAATTATTTCAAAAAATATTTACTTTAAAAATTATGAGTAAGGATTTTTAATAAATAAGTTAAAAAATTAAAATAATACTAAACTTATAGGCTAATAAATAAGAGTAAAAGCTTAAATTTTTTTTACCTAAAAATTAAAATTATGATAATAATAATAAATCATTATTGTGTATACACTTTTTAATATAACAAAAAATACATTATTTTTAATTTAAAATTAACAAAAGTAACGATCCCTGATCAATATGGTGTCGAGATCGATAAACATGTTTTTACTCTTATTTTTTCGCATAAAAATAAAATGAGCTTAGGGCATCAAATAACTATATAAATAAGAGTAAAATATACATTTTTATTATAAAAAAATAATGTTACCAAAAACAATTAAATTTTTTTCTCATATTTTTTGGTCTAAAATGAAAAATTATGTAAAAAATAGTAAATACTTATTACTTTTTATTGTAAAAAAAAATTATCTCTTATTCGATTATAAAATAATTATTTCGTGATTTTAATTATATTATTACATTATTTTTATATTTATTATATTTTATATGGCGCCCAAATAAATATATGTAAGATAGATTTACAAAAAAATATTATTAAATATTAATTTTTATTGTAACAAAAAAATTTAACGAAAAGATAAATTTAAAACCACTCTTATAGTATGAATTTCATTATAAAAAAATTATTTGTTAATTTAAATGACACAAGTAAATAAAATACTAAATTTATATATTTTTTATTTTAAGGATTTTAAGAGTAAAGATTGATTAATTCCTATGTATACTTTAGATTTTTTTATCAATCACTTTGTGACCTTCCAGACCTTATCATATTATTTGCAAGTTTAAGATTTAGGTTATTTTATCATAGATAAACCTATTAAAAGAGAAGAAGAGGCTTCTTAAGCATCTTACTATGTGTCAATGAAGTAGTCGGATAGAATTTTTTCCGAGTGGATAGACGGACCTCGTAACGTTTCCGTCCAGTACTGGACAGTTTTTGAAAGTAATGTCTTCTTCTAGGGCGCGACCAACCCGACGTGGGTTTAGGCCTGTATCGCTCGCCTCCATATCGAGTTTTTATCCGACGCATTTTTGATACTTTCGTAGTCATGGGGCTTAAAAAGTAAATGACGGCTGGCTGGGCCTTCAACTCCTTTGCATGGTAGTAGATATCCCCTTACGCTTCCATTCAAAACGTCCTCAAACGCAGATCGCTTGAGGGGCCGCCATCTCACATTAGCTCACCCCTGGAAAGGGGTATCCAGGGGCTAACCAGAGGGTACCTAGCGTAAAGCTAGAGGCTGTGAGTTACTTGGATCGGCCAGTTAGGGAATCGTCGCTGGTCACTCCCAGTGTGACAATCAGACAACTTTCCGCGCAAGCGCACCTCAAAAGACCGACCCCACCCACCTTGAAAGTAATGTACCTTTGTTAAAATATGACACAATGTAGTAAATGGATTGTTAAAGCAATCTCATTAGATTCAATGCTCCAAGGTTCCACAAATTTCGTATAGCACTGAACAGAACTAAGCTTTACCTTAGAGATCGTAGTAAAAACCATTTCATTGACATGACCCTCACAATTTGAGCTCCTAAAGTGCCACCACTCTTTGTGTTTGTGTACTGTTTCCCAAACAAAACACCAAGGACACGTTACAATCCGTTACAAATCCCTTTAAAACCAGACGCAGAACCAATTGAAAGGGCGTTACTTCCCACGACACCGCCGCTGTCACAACTCGAAAAACCGTCGTTGAGCCAAACATCAAATTTACGATGACATTTATGCGTAATTTTTGGTTAAAATTTAATAGACAGTTAAAGAGTTTCCTCGTTTCCTCGTTTCCCCGACTGACACCATGGGGGAAAATGTCAAATAAATTTGACCAGCAGACTCTGACGTAATTGAAATCGAACAGTTAATTTTTGGCATAATTAAGTTGGCACTCCTACTTTCGTTCAGTTGCATCCCGGGATGGAGATGCCAGGTAGTTGTTGCTGCTCTCTCACTCATTATATGCACAGTCATGACTTCCTTTCGAGTCAACGCCCCTTCAGGCGCACCCTTTGCGCATAATCCTTTCAAGTTCTTGAGTCCTGCCGGATCCTCGCTATCGCGTGCTATGCGCCCAAATCTTGTTCTCGCTCTTTTCTTGGTTAAGAAAGGCACCACGGGTTGCTCATTCAGTTGTGTTGTTTGTGTGTCGTGTCATAATTGCATGGTTTCCATCTTGCCTTGGAAGTGTGAAAATTATGGGGTTTTCTGTCTTAACCCTAAACTGCTGCTACGTCAGTGTTAATGATTTTGTTTGTTTGCTTTATCTCTGATTGAAGATCGTACAGAATGAAAGGAATTTGTTTGCTAACTTCATATGCATGAGTTATGGTATGACTTGGGTTTTGGTCGCTTCTAGGGTTGCTTTTTTTCTTTCTTTACTCAATTCTTTTATTTAATTTTTTTACGTGCTAAATTGTTTTTTATGATCTTGAGTAAAGTTTTAAACTGATTTTCTTTATGATAACGTTTGGAGTTTTTTTTTCGCAATCGTTTACCGTTTGCTGTTTATCGGTACGGAGATCGTGAGAAGAAATGCCGTTAGGTTATATGTTGGTTGTGGCAGAAGTTTAAGATGTAACAAATCTTTTACTTAAAACGTATATATCAGTAGGATATAATTAATAAGTAGTAGGTCATCGGGATTAGAGCTTTAAATATACATTTTTGATCTGATCTTTACAAATCAGTTTGGAGTTAATTTTTTAAATGTTTTCTTTAATTAGAAGTGCAAAAGACAAGCATACATTATAGTATGTCCCAAATCCAAACCAATTGGGCTCTATAAAGTAGGAACACGACGATTGTATAGGGTAGTCCAGCTGTTTGGTTGCTAAATACTCATAGTTTTGAAACATCCCCGTCCAAAACGAATGATGCTCTACGGCTTATGTCAGATTCAAAATTACTCAATTTTATTCAAGGATCGTTAAAAAAACAAATAACTTAGGACCTGTTTAATTCTAAGACAGAACAAAATGCTTCTGCTTGGGCTTAAAATTATGTGCCTTATAGACTTGTATTAAGTTTGGAGATGAGTTTTGGGAAGTGCTTATATTTTCGGGGATCGCTCCTTCTTTTATAGAATTGAGAACATTCAAGGAACTGGATAGCTTGAGGATAAAATGTCAGTGGCTTACGAGATGATCTATTATAAGAGGTAACTTAAGATATGAGGAAAGAATACCGCATTTATGCATAATTTGCTTACTCTAATTGTCTATAATGAATTTTTGAGTTTTTCCAATAAAGAAATAAATAAAAAAATAAATTATATAATTTTTTTTTTGAAACCGATTGCAAAGAAGAGGGTCGTAATCATTTTTTACTGGTTGTATTGAAAGATAGCCAGAACATTATTCTTCTGATCAAAAAACCTTAAGCTGCTTAATAATAATGAACTTTGCCGAATTTTAATCAAATCCTTGTTAAAGTTTCTCTTATATTAGTTTCCATCGAATCTATGATTCTTCAAAAAATCTTTTAGAGTGGGCATGAATCTATTAAATTGTTTCAAAACTTAAGAAAAGCTTCTTTGTGTTCTGTAATTATCTATAATTCATTAATATTAAGAGCAAATCCAAATTGGACGCACCCAAAGATCTTTTGTTTCCGAGTCTCCTTGGATCTCCATTGGAAGAATATCCTCTTTTGCGTGGAATTTGATTACATTGCCTTTATGGATACTATGGACTAGTTGATTACGGATTGAAATGTATTTGAAAATACTTGGAGAAATGCAAAATTATTCATCTAAATAGATATTCTCCCCTTCAAAGTATTTCAATGAGAAATTGCAACGCTCTTTGATCCAATTCTCGAAACATTTTGTATAATCTTTTCTTTGTATACGTATATCAGAGCTCTCAAAGACTTATTCCCCATTTTTTTAACTTTTGGGGGCTGTCCGAATCTGAACTCCCATGTGAAAAAAAATATTGCAATGTGGGAATAATTTAAAAGATCGATATATAGGGAAAGTCTGCAAAATGTTCGCCAAATTAGCTGCTTACATGATATTCTTGTAACAAATTTCTTTGGGAAGAATATCTGTAAATGGAGTGTCTGTACAACAATTTTTTTATATAGCACCAAATATCTGCTCCTGTATTTAGTGTTCTGATATACACTTTACACAGAATACCTTCAGATCCTTGTGAATGTGCTCGATCAATATATAATATAATATTGTTACGAAAAAAAAAGTCTTAACTGTGGCCTTTTCGTGGTCTTGATTTTTTCCTAACTTTATTACGGGAATGCAGGAATTTTGAAAACAAAGCGAACATTTCTTGCTCTATCTTATCTTAAATTTTTTTGGAGTAATCATGCCATTTTGTCTACTCCGAAAACTGTTTTTAAAGACTAAAATACCACAATGCACTTTCGAAACTTACTAACAAAAAAAATATTTTTAGTTAACAAATTTTCCATGTACGCCAATTACAGCTATATCATATGCGTGGTTTTCTCTCGTTAGGGTCTCTGTTGGGAAGCCCCAATTTGTGCACACACCTACTTAAATACACATGCATCTATACTGTACTGCTATGTTAATTTACTCCTGAACTAGCCACAATCTAAGCCGCCCAACTAACAACTGAACCACATTACCAACTGCCAGGTGGCATGTGGCAGCAATTGCTATACAATTTTTTCAAAACTTAATTAGCTTAGTACCCCATCCGCCATCAGCCCTGGCCCAGCTTTGACTCGTGCTGCTCATATACAATGCTATTTATATATCTACTCCATATGCACATATAACCAAAGCGCAGGTGTGCTTATGTGCCACAAGTCTGGAACGTAGCGCCAAAGCGCTGCCACAACGAGGCAGGCAGGCAGCAGCTGCCCCCTATCCATCCAATCAAACAAGCGCAGCCGACTGGAAATACAACAATAATTATACTATGCTTTACACACACAAACAAACGACGGATAAACGGATAAACTGGAATACAGCATGCAGCCAATGAGCGGTGAGCAGCGAAACAACCCCGAAGTCGTCGCTCTCTGCGACGCTGACGCTTCGGTCAAAAGGAACTTGGCTGCTGCGCGTCGCAGTGCCAAACATTCAGCATTGCGCAGTCGTTGCGAACGGACGTGTTGTCGGGTAGTTGATCGAAAAAAAAAAATACAAGTATCTATAAGTCGTGTTGGTACAAAAATTTGAGTTTCGTTGCGTGAGTCTCAGACCAGTTTTTGACTTTTAAACGTGGTGCGTGCGCGAGTTTTGGTAACAAGAAATAAACTGTTAAACGATGGTCATTAACTGCAACACCTTAAGTGGGCGGCGGCGGCGGCCGTCTCCGTGCCCTGTGGAGCAGCATTAAGTCCACCAGCAACCAAATCACGCATACAAATTGATTGGGATATTAATGATACAGTGGTGCCGGTGGTCAATGAATTTGATGAGTTTAATGACTGGTCCAATGGACATTGTCGTCTCATCTATGCGGCACAAAATGAGGATGCCAAAAAGCATGCAAGTGGCTGGGCCATGCGTAATACCAACAATCACAATGTGAACATATTGAAGAAAAGCTGCCTGGGTGTGCTGCTCTGCAGTGCCAAGTGTAAGCTGCCCAATGGAGCCAGCGTGCATCTGCGTCCCGCTATATGCGATAAGGCGCGACGCAAACAGCAGGGCAAACAGTGTCCCAATAGGTAAGTTTTGGTAGAACCAAATGTAGCCACAGTTTGCTGACTGAGTTTGTTTTACCTACGCCCTACAGAAACTGCAATGGACGTTTGGAGATACAAGCCTGTCGCGGTCATTGTGGCTATCCGGTAACACATTTCTGGCGACGCGCTGGCAATGCCATCTACTTTCAAGCCAAGGGCACGCATGATCATGCGCGTCCCGAGGCCAAGGGTTCCACGGAGGCACGTCGTCTGCTAGCCGGCGGCAGACGTGTACGCAGTTTGGCGGTGATGCTGGCACGCGATGCAGCTCTAAGTGACAAGCTATGCAGTCTGCGTGGCAGCAAACGGCAGGCCAAGACGGAGCTGGCTTTAAGCGCCGCCGCCAAGCGTAAGCGGCAGGCCACCAACACTGCTATAACAACTGTGGAGCTGCCTAGCAACAATACGGATTTGTCCAGTGTCTATAATGCAGCTTTCACAGCCACAAACTATCCAGCGCAGTCCAGCCAGCATTGGAGCAATGAGCTCTACTATGAGCCGGAGCAAGTGCCCAACAACTATGACAATAACATGTACAACTATGAAATGTTATTCTCGCCCGTATCCTCCAACAGTTCCACCGCCAGCTACTACACGGAGGCACCACAGCAACAACCTGGAAACAACTACGCCAACTCCACCACGCTCTATGAGAACACAACAGCGCTACAGCAGAGCAGCAGTTATGTCTGCAACAATGCCTTGCCACAGGAAAAGCTGCTCTATGAGCACTGCGATGATACCTCCAGCTTGACCAGCAGCTCTGGCTATAATACCGATGATTATAGTTATGTAAATAGTTATGTGCCTGCTGGAGGACTGGAGGGCAGTGTCAACAACAACAATGTGACGGCCCATGCAGCTAGC
Source organism: Chymomyza amoena (assembly GCA_037043745.1). Taxonomy (NCBI): domain Eukaryota; kingdom Metazoa; phylum Arthropoda; class Insecta; order Diptera; family Drosophilidae; genus Chymomyza; species Chymomyza amoena. The sequence continues at coordinate 22,520 of JBAMAX010003047.1, forward strand.
GATAGTTTTTATACGCAAACTTCGGAAATCTTTAGCGTATTCGAGTCCACCATAAATGGCACGCCCAGCAGCGTGGAGCTGCTCTATGATGAAAGCCCGGCCTACCAACAGCAGTCACCACAGAGCTTTACAAGCCTATGCAGCGCAACAACCAAGTGCAGGAGCAGCCACAAGTGCGGATTATTACTATAGCAATACGGGTGTGGACAATGTTTGGAACATACAAATGGACGCCAATGCAGCAACAGCAGCATATCAGACCACATCGACGCTGGCCGAGCACAGCACGGCACTCGCAGCGGGTGTTTTTTGTTAATGGAAAAACTGACGCGCCTCTTTTGGGTCTTACCAGTGACCTTATATATAGATACACCAAGATCTCTCGATCACTCATCCACACACACACACTCAAGCGTTGTTCTAGTCTCTAGTTTCCCTTCGAACATCACAAATCCACTTCAGTTAAGTTTGCTGTTTTTTTTTTGCATCAGCTTTTGGTCAAAAAGAAAAAATGTTTGGATGGGCCAGCCCAACACTCGACGTTATCGCATGTTCCATATTGCTTGTTGGCTTTAATTTTTAAGATTTATAGCAACTAAGTCATTAACTAAATTTGTTTTCAGCTATTCCAAAGTTTGAGCATAAGATCATATAATTTTAATTAGATATTTAAGAGATTTAAACCAACCCACCTACACTACTATTTATGATAATTATTGATTAAAATAAAAACTTGCAATTATTTTTGAAAAAATAAAAACGTTGAAATTTATTGCAGAAATTTTAGTTACGATTTTTTTGGGGTGGTGGTATGTTTTTATTAAAAAAATAAAAAAAAAAACTACTTTTTTAAATTAGTATAACTTTTATTATTATTTATTTATGAGTTTCCAAGCAAGAAAATTGTGTAATTCTGCCTGAACTTTTATATTTTAGTGAGTTAAATAATGTCTTAGTCTTAAATCTAGAGCAACGTTTACACTATTATTTAACTTAAATGAGTTGCGAATTATAAGCACAAATTAGGGAAATGCTTATAAAGAGTGTTTTTATACCCTGTACCGTATGGTACAAAGGGTATATTACGTTTGTGCAAGCCGAAAATGTATGTTACATACAGAAGTAGTCGTCGAAGACCCCCCAACATTACATAAAGTATGATCAGGGTGACTAGAGTAGTCGATATACCCGTCTATCCGTCCGTCTGTCCGTTTGAAACCCTAGATCTCATATATGGTAAGAGCTAGATCAACCAAATTTAGACTCGATTCAGGGCAGACAAGTTTATTTTATATTTTTGATATCAAGGATATATTATACACCTCCCATAGGGCTGTTCAGACGAGCCCGATAAAAACAGAAAGTTTTAGATGAATATTTCGTTTGTTTATAAAGAAGACCTAATTGGGTGGTCAATAATTTTTTTATATTTCCCAAGCACAGTACCAAATTTTATCAAAATCGATGGCTATCATATAGCTCCCATTGGACCAATCGGCCAAAATAAACTTTTTTAATACAAAATTCGCTGTACTTCGTTTGTTTATAAAGATATTTCTAAATTTGGCATTCTGAAATTTTGTAGAGTACCCAAGCACTGTACTTATTTTATACGAATCGGCTGACTTTATTATATAGCTCCCATAGGACAAATCGATAAAAAAAAACCTTTTTTAAACAAAATTCGATGTGTTTCGTTTGTTTGTGAAGATATTGGAAGCAAATATGGCATTCAGAAGTTTTTTAGAGTACGTAAGCACTTTAATAAATTTGATCAAAAATGGTTGACTATATCATATAGCTCCAAATCGGATAAATCGATCAAAAAACGCCTTTTAAACGAAATTGATTGCATTTCGTTTGTTTGTTAAGAACTTGGAACCAAATTAGACATGCAGAAGTTTTTAAGAGTACCTAAGATCTTTTCCAAATTTACCATCTATCTGGAATCGGTATCCTATCGGAACGATCGGTCAAAAAAACATTTTTGGTTAAAAATTCGCCATTTTTTAATTGTTTATAAAGGTATCGTAACCTAATTTGGCAATCGAATGTCTTTTGATGTTTTGAAACATTATACTGGGTTTTATTGTAAGCTAGTGGTACAGGGTATCCCAAAGTCGCCCGCTTCTGACTTTAACGTACGCCATCTTTTCAATGGGGTTCGGAAACAAAAGGGATATCTCTAAAACCAGAAACCAAAAGGGACTTTTGGCAAATTTAAGTTTTATTTTATTCTGAAATTATAATGAACTGTTATCATGGTAAGATTTGCCTCACAAGAGCGTATTCAAATCGTCTTTATCAATTTGGTTATATTTTATTTAAGGTTGGAAACGGGTCACGCCGAAAAAAATCACACTGGATCATCTAGTCTTAATCTTTAATTTCCGAAATTCCAAAACTTCCATGCAAAGATGAATTTGTGTGGAGTTGTCATATCATTTTTAAGAAAGTCTTTTCTAATCGAAGACTGTAAGTCCGAGCTGGACTCTCGAATTACCAAACGGTATGCAACCTGACTATTTATAATCATGTTATTATATGTAAGACGAATTTAATCGAGTAAAAATCATGTTCTCTTGTTGTAAGATGCCCAACATTATTTTTGCAACATACAATTCTCTACAAATATCAACATATGCTCTATATTTCCCTTATTTACGAGGGGCATTCAAAAAGGAAGTTTCCCTAATTTTAAAATGAACTACAAAACAATTTTTAGGTTACAAAATGAATATTTATTAATTATTTGACTCACAAACTATTTTTCTACATAGTCAACTTCGACTTGAATACATTTTTCGTATCTGTTATAGAGTTTATGCAAACCTTCTTTAAAAAAAGACGTGTCCTGTTTTGGAGCCATAATTTGACAGATGTTTGGACTTCTTCGTTTGAAACAAAATGCTGCCCACTTGGTGCGAGATCCGGAGAGTAGGGTGGGTGATCGAATATTTCCCATTTGAGTTTTTCCAATAAAGTTCTCGTTTTTTGAGCAGAATGAGGCCGTGCATTATCATGAAAGAGTAAGATTTTTTGATAATTTTCCTGACGTTTTCGTCTGATAGCATTTTTAAGCTTATTTAAAACTTCGCAGTAACGATCCGCATTGATTGTTGTACCGAGGTTCCAAAAAATCAACCAACAAAACACCTAACGCAATTCACAATTGGACACGTTTTGCAATGGTAGCTCCATGGTTGTTGTGTTTATACTGCTGAAAAAACTATTTTCGGTCACCAATACCAGTGCCGCTCTTATCGATAGACTCAACACTGATGTTGTGTTCAGTGCGAGGCCGCTAGATGGTGCACAAGAGAAACGCCAGACCAGGAAACTTACTTTTTGAATACCCCTCGTAGAATTGCACGTCTTAAAAGCAAGATCTCAAGATTTTTTAGATTTTAGGAAGCCTAGGGAAACTTGGGTACAAGAAAAACATCTATAGACGTTTCCAAGTTGAGATTCCAAGAAATTTGTTTTTTAAATATCATTTTTTTTCTACAACAATGGATTACTAAAAATTCCCAAAAAGAAACAGCGTCTTAGGCCCATATAGATCTAGCCATCCATGTTGGTAGCTGGACTTTTTGCTAGTTATTCCTAATCATCGATATAAATGATTGAGAAAATTAGACGAGTTGAGCAAGGCAGACGACTTTTCAAGGAAAAATAATAAATATTCCTAGCAACCCTTCCGTAAAGAAAGCTCTTCCGCTTTTAAACGCTGCCTACTGCTGGATTGCTCAAGTCTCGGATATATGAGCATTCTGAACTGCAATCAAATTGCGTATAAAACCGTAGCGAGTAACGCTCTATTTAAAGGATTTCATTGGAAATCCCTACCGGAATGTTCAGTAATAAGTTAGAATACGAAGAGAATTACTTCAAGCACAAAGTAAACTGTAGTTACTTGTCAAAACTTAAAACATCTAACTTGGTTGTAACAAAAACATAAATTAATAAAAATTCTAGAGCAGTGAAGCTCGTTTAAGTCGGAAAGACTAATTTGGAAAAAATAAAAAAAGTATTATGGAAAAACCTAACCATTGTCGTGTGCTAAATCTAACTGCAATCTGGCGCAGCTCACATAAAGTTCTAGCACGCCGTTTTGGAAATGCAACACGAGGAGCTCAAGCACAAATAATCAAACGTCGAGTTCCACACTTCAAACCAAATCCAGGACATCTAAATGACTCACTTCCCAATATAGTCAATTATGCTAAAGAGCAATGGGAAAAGGATATGATAAAATTGCAAAAGCGAAATATGGAACTACAAAGCAAAGTGTCCTTGATAATGTCGGAACTGGCGGAGGTGCTTCAATCTCAAAATAACAATGAAAGTCTCTTTAATGCGGACCCTACCATAGCATATGAACCCGAATGGTTACCTCTTGGGTCTACTATGTTGACATTCATGAAAATGGAGGAAGATGCTATTAAATCGATGGCGGAGAATTCAGCTGCAGATGAAAGCATTTCTGCGGAATGCTCTTTGACTTCTAAAACACAAGTAGGGGTAAAAATTACTGAATCTTTGAGTTCTGCAGCACAATTAGAAGTAATAACGAATGAATCTTTGACTTCTGAAACACAAACTATTACTATAAAATCGCAGTCGGAGAATTCAGCTTTAGATGGAACCATCTCTTCGGCATGCTCTTTGACCGCTGGAACACAAGTAGATGAAAAAACTACTGAATCTTTGACTTTTGAAACCCAAGTAGATTCGATTGAGAATGCTGAAGATACATCTTATGCCAATAACTTCGGAGATCTGATTGGACATTTAAAATCTGTGCGCCGTTCGACTTTGGAATGCAACTCTAGTCTACACGAGTTACTTAAATGCTATGAGCAGGTTTCCCAAGACAGTCTGGAGATGGACGTCTTATCGGAAGAAACTCTTAACGAGCAAGCTGAGCCTGAGCTACAAAGAGGCGGAGATGGAAAGAGTGACCTAACCGAAAAAGATCTAAATGAGCAAGCTGATGATATCAAACAATACGGAATGGAGATGAAAGACGCAAAGAATGAAGCTCTTAACAAACAAGAACTTGAAGAAGGGAAAATCGGGGATCATACATCGGAAGCGGCTCTTGATAAGAAAGAACTTAAAGAAGAGAAAATCGGGGATCATTCATCGAAAGAGGCTCTTCCCAAGAAAGAACTTAATGAAGACAAAACCGGAGATGGCCTATCGGATGGAGTTTTTAAAGTTCCAGTTCCGCCACTACAGCTTTGGTAGTTCCCAAATAGTTCATGATTTTTTTTTATTAATTAGGTTTTCCCAAAATTTGTTAAATACTTCGAGAAATATTGGGTAAAAATTTTAAGTTTTTTTTAGTCGAAATGATAATTTGGCTTTAATTTTAAGAAAGCAGTTAGGTTCTTCAAACACTTAACAAAATATGGGATTCAAATTAGCTAAGAAGCTACCTAGTTTTAACACAGAAAGCCAATTAATACCTTGTTAATTTTATGCATGTCATCTGGTCAAAATATGCAAAATGATTATGAAGAAAAATAAAAAATTAAACAAATAAATTGTTATGAATTTGGGACAAAAAATATTTCTAAAAAGCGTTTTAAAATTTAGTTTAGTCAATTTTCCCGCAAGATCTTATACTTTGGAACATGGGGAATAAAATGAGCCGGAATAAGTTGATAACAGAATGGTTCAAAAAAGTCATAAAAAATTACCTCAAAAGAAAATAGAATTTTCTATATAAAAATCGAAACCACAAAAAAAAATTTGCTATAAAAATCGAATCTTTTGGTAATAAAATATTTGTTTCTGAAAATGAGAAAAAATTGTTTTTCAAAATTGTCCAATATCTGAAATTCTCTCACAATTATAGACTTTTCAGAATTTTTTTAATATAAATTTTTTATTTTAATGTTGAATGTGCTCAATTGTTTTAATTTTTTTTAAGCAGTCCTTTTATGAAATCTAATCTTATCCAGATTTTCATAATCTATTTCTTAAGATTGTTAACGACTTGGTAAAAAGATTCTAGACGTGTTTTCAGATTTTTTTGAAAAGAGCTAGATATACCAAACTTTCACATTAGATCCCATATTATTCCATAGGAGACAAGTTTATTTTATTTTTGATATCGGGGATAAATTATATAGCTCCAATAGGGGTGTTTGAGACGACCTCGACAAAAAAAAAAGGTTTTGGATGGATAATTCGCTTGTTCATCAAGATATCGTAACCAAATTTGGTATTCGAAAGTTTTTTATAGTTCCCAAGTACTGTACCAAATTTGATCAAAAATCGGTTGACTATATCATATAGCTCCCATAGGACCGATCGGCCAAAATAACTTTTTTAAAGAAAAATTCGCTATATTTCGTTTTTTAATAAAGATATCCTAACCATATTTGGCGTTTGGAAATTTTTAGACCACTTAAGCAATGTGCCAAATTTGATCAAAATCGGTTGACTATATCATATAGCTCCCATAGGACCGATCGGCCAAAATAACTTTTTAAAGAAAAATTCGCTATATTTCGTTTTTTAATAAAGATATCGTAACCAGATTTGGCGTTTGAAAGTTTTTAGAGCACTTAAGCAATGTGCTAAATTTGAACAAAATCGGTTGACTATATCATATAGCTCCCATAGGTCCGATCTACCAAAAAATCGATTTTTTAACAAAATTTGTTGTGTTTCGTTTGTTTGTTAAGATATTGGGACCAAATTTGACATTCGTGAGTATTTTATAGTTCCTAAGCACTGTACTAAATTTAATCCAAATCGGTTGACTATATCACGTAGCTCCACAGGACCAATCGGTCCAAAAAAGCCCTGTGTCAAATTTTATTGAAATCGGTTGACTATATCATATAGCTCCCATAGGAACGATCTGTAAAAAAAAAGTGTGCTTAAAAATTCTTCTATTTTTGGTTTTTTGTGAAGGAACCGGACTTTATTGCAAGCTAGTGGTACAGGGTATCCTAAAGTCGTACGCCCCCGATTTCAAATCTTATTTCCAGATTTTAATATTCTTTTTGCTAAGATTGGTACCAAATTGGTAATAAGATTTAATTTTGTAATTTAAAACCAATTTTAAATCTTATTTCTAGATTTTAATATTCTTATTGTTAAGATTGGTACCAAATTGGTAAAAATAATTCAACTTAATATAAAAATAATTTATTTTTTAATGTAATTTTTAACCTTTGCAATCTAAAATTCGTAAAACTTTTCAAAAATTTAAAAAAAAAATTTGTATTTAAATTTTTAATTAACTAAGAAAACAGTTCTTAATTTTGTTACAAAATTAAATAAATAGAAACCTTTTTTTAAAGATATACAAATTTTTAAGGCAAACCCATTTTATGCATTTTTTTTTTTCGTGATTCGAGCTATTATAAGCGCTTTAATTTAATTTTTTATAAAGTGATTTAAATTAACTAGTTTGCATATTCTCCTCTTATTCCATTGTCAAACTGGTAGACCAAACATATTAAGTAATTACTTAAACACTTTTAACCCCTCGAAACTTCATTATAATGACATAAACACCTTTTTTCAGTTTTGAGTTGAAAAGGTATCAAAATATTATGCTATCATAATTTCTGTCCTCAAAATAAGCCTGCTTGACAGGCGCCACTCAAGTATTTTAAAATCTAGAATAAAAAAACAATTTATTTTTTATGTGCTTGGTTTTTTTTGTAACTAAGCCGATTATAAATAATTAAAATTGTAAGGTAGCACAAAATGGAAGGGGTTGCTCAGACCAGGACCTAATGAGGGTTTGAGCGACCATAAACAGAACGCCCATTAGTTGTCATGTGAAGAGCGTGCGGCGCGTGCGACCTTCAAGGATATTCGCACACTCTGCCAGGAAGAAAAAAAACTAAAATGTGAAATGACTTTGTTTCAAAAAATATTTGCATACATAATTTTTTTTTTTTTTTAAGGGCAACCCTCTTGAAAATAAAAACATTTATAATGTTTTGATTTCATTTATGTTAATTTACAACCATAAATCACACAAAAGCGTGTGTTTCCTGTCATACACACAGACCGAGTGTGCCTCGACTGCAGTCCTGGCTCAACATATTTGTCCTTGTTGTTTAATTAGCCCCTAACTCCCAGTCTTATGCAAATGAAGCTGCTGACTTTATTGCTGCGCTTTTTGCCATTAGATCTCTCGATGATGCTCTTAACTCGGAAATCTACGCGCCTGCGCATTATGCAAATTTTTCCATGCTGATCCTTTTGTAATTCAATATGCGCGTGAATGGCTGTATAGGAAGAGCTCCCTTTGCGAATTTGGTTTTATTTGTTTTTTTTTTTTGCACTTATCTAGGGTGTAGATTGTGCAAATTTTAGCAAACTAATTAAATATGCATTGATAGAAGAGCAATAAGCTAATGATTCACTTGGTGCCAATTTGTTAATGGGTGTTAAGGCTCTGCCAAGGGGTTTTCCAAATGGGTTTGAAAATAATTTAGACGTTGACTGGATTGACTAATGAACCAACCAAGCATAGCGAATTTCAAGGGCAAACTTTAATTTCTTGCTCAAGGTATTGTGTAATATGGCGAATAAATAAAAAAATATGATTAAAAAAATGGCGAATGACGCATCTAAAGCAAAATTGTGTAAATTCTGAATTTTATAAGCTTTATAAACAACCGCAGATAAAATGTTTGGATAAAAAACTTGTGGAATCGAAATTAAATTTAGGTTGGAGGCAGGCGCAGATCTAGGATTTAATCTAGAGGGGTTCTTCACTTCGAAATGTATATAAATCAGAGCCCGCCAAAGACCTTCAACCCATTTTCCCAACTTGGAGGGTTTAGACCCGAAAATCCCCGTGGATCCGCCACTCGTTGGAGACCCAAAAAAAATTATTGACTCTTACCATTGAGAGTTTTCAGTAAATTTTTAAGCCATATTTGGCTGAATTGATTTAAAAAATAAGTGGGCACAGTGTGCCCAGATTGTCAAACAATATTTTGGCCAACATTTTTGTACATGGAAATGGAAAATTTTTTAAGAAAGTAAAATTTTAATTTAAAAAAATTTAATTTAATTTTTAATAAGTTTGAGCCACTTAGTTTTGTTTTTTCTTGTGAACTATTAAAGTTACCTTCAAAAAATAGAATAATCCGTTTCCCTAGTTCGTGGCTTGTAATTTAGTTGCAAGCTCTTGAAAAGTTTTTTTCCGTTTGCCTTATTAATTTAACAAAAATTTAAACGATATATCATTTAAGTATGTTATATTTATAAATAATTTCTTGTTTATTTAAGCTATATATAAATATACATTTTTTAATAATTTCTTTATTTTTTTTTCAAATATTTATTTATTGACAAACAACCGATAAATTTAAAAGGTTATAATCCAATTTTGATTTTAAATTTTTAGAAAACTAAATTTTGATATTAGTAAAGATAAAAAAATTAAATTGAATTTAATGCGCATTAAAAATAAATCATTAAATATATTACACTAGTTTATAAGACTAAAAACCGCAATTCTTTTATATATAATTAATTAACTAAGATCTTTTTTTATTCTGATAAAAAAATTCCTCAAAATGTTGTGTTAAAAATATATCATTTTTTTTTTTTAATATTTTCTGATATGCAAATTGTACATTTTATCGATGAACTCTTTTTGCGATTGGTTGGGATAGTGGTTTTCACTTTTCAAATCACTTGAACTTGACGATTTGGCATTTTGGAAGAGATGCCATCCAATTCAGATCAAAAATCGAATAAGGTATCGGAAACAAGTGTATATATTATATATATTTTTATTTATTTTATTGGCAATCAACCGATACTGAGTACATAAACATAATTTGTAAAAAAAAATATTTGTTTTAAAAACAACAAAATTTTTAAAATCTCTGGAATCTTTCCGATTGGAAAATATCGTCCGATTGATCGATGAGTGGATTAATTTCATCATAAAATTTTCAACCTCTCGCCATCTTTACATTTTAACCATGTTTGATGGAGATTTGGTAGTTTTCTTCTCGGAATTGTAAGCAGTATCTGATATTAATGTTCTCGTGCACTAATAATGTTAACCTATAATGGCGACAGGATGTCTTTTTATTTTTTCACGTTCCCTCAAGACAAACCACAGATTGAAAAATATTGCGTAACGCGCCGTCCGCGAAAGCCGCGAAACAGGAGTGTGGAAGGCTTCGCGGCTAACTTCGCGGCTTTCGCGCCCGTGAACACACCATGAAGGTATAGTCGATAAATGGAAAAAATGTTAGGAGTGGCAACCCTTATCTCTTAGGGGTATGAAAAATAGATGTTGGCCGATTCTCAGACCTGCCCAATAAGCACACAAAATTTCATGAGAATCGGTCTAGCCGTTTCGGAGGAGTATGTTCACACAAAAACCAATATTCACAATCCCACGAACCAATTCATATAAACTCATCGCAATAGGCTTAAAACTTCCGCATTGACCTCTAACACACGTAAAAATCAGATTCATCGACTCGTTCATGAGAACACCCGTAATACGTAAAACATAAGTTTCTTCTTATATATAAAATTCTAGTTTCACAGTGTTAGTTACCATACTCCTCCGATTCTCATGAAATTTGGTGTTCCTAAATAAACTAAAATTTATAACATTTATAAATTTTGTTTTTTCTTTCGACAAAACAATTAATTAAAAAATTAGTTAATCTGACAATGTACACAATGCCAACTTCAAATTAAAAAAAATGTATTGCAAAATCAAATTGTCCTTTTTAGTATTTTCGTCGCAATATTGTAATATTTTTGCATAGCCTATTCTCATCCCAGGAAGCTTCTGAACATTTTAAAAAAAGTCTCATTAAAATCGGACAAAGGGCTTGGCGTCCAACCTCATACAAACAGACATACACTTTTTTTATATATAAGATTGATTATCATTCTTTTAGATGTTAGATGTAAAAAAATATTTACTTTCAATACAAAGATAAATTACCGTCACTTCTTTCTATAACCAATATTGAACCATTTCTATGAAGCCCTGAAGTGTTTATACTCCGATTTACCACTCCGAATTTTTTTAAAATTAACTTTAGGCTGAGGCTTCCTTTTAAGCCTCCCATAATATTGAATTTTTTTTAACACTATGTATTAGAAAGCCCTGCCTTTGTTAAAGAACCCGCTTTTCCTCGCCTGCCTCTTATTGAGCTACCTACTCGCTGACTAATTGACATTCGGTCAGTTTTGAAAAGGTCAGACCAGCATGCAGTTCAAGTGTGAATTTTGGTTCCGACTCCTCACATGTCATCAGACTCTGCCACATCAAAAATCACAGCTGCAAAACGAAAAAAAAACGATTAACTATTTAATTTATACTACGTGGCAAAAGTTGTGCACATAAAATGTCAAATGTTGCCACAATAAAAGCCACAATATCAGTGCAGGCCACAATATTGCCAAAAACTAATCTGAAACCATTTAAGAGTGTCCACTTCAAAGGACAATACAAAGAAGAGCGCTGAACCAAACGCCTCAACACAAATGAGGCGAGTTTAATGTGACATTGAATGGAGGGAGATCCTGGAAGCATGCGCTGCAATGATCTGAAAAGGACGAGTGACATCCGTGTCAGGAAAATTGTGTTAAGAGGCGGGGTAGGTCACCGTGAAAATTGCGCACAAAAAATGTTGAAATATAAACAGTGCAGCTGAAAATAAAAGTAAAGCAGTTAGTGCGCAATGAAAAATGGTTAAATGGATTTTAAATTTAGTTTTAAAAAAGCGGAATAAAATGCAGAATCCCAAATTGATACAAAAATATTCATGTTTTACAACATTTTAGTAAAATAAAAACTTTCTTTTGATCCAAAACATATTACTGAATTAAAAAAAAATATAGATTTTGAAAAGAAATTTGGTAAATTAAGCATCATTATAATAATTGATTTTCACTAAAACTAAGCGAAAATCAAAAATCATTGTTAAAATTGCTTAAGCATCTATTAGCGCCATCTTTGATATATTTTTGGCACTAACAAACTTATCTGCTGCTGTCATAGTTCAAATAGTATGTTCGTTGAAGCTGGTATTAAAACAAAAATCAGTCAATTCTATGCATTAAGCAACCATAAACATTAAGCAACATTAAACATTTATTAATTACATTTAATTATTTTCTACTAATTTTATGCATTTAAGCAAGCAGAATACGTAGCATCTTTGTTGCCACCTATTGCTTATTTACATACCCACTCTGCCAAATTGCAAACAGCGCCATCTATTGGCTATATTAAACGCTGACCTACATAATGCCATGACCAATTGGAATTGCATATCGTGACTTACATATCGATAGCTTCAAAATGCCGCAAGTTCCATCAAACTCTTATCGATAAGTTTGTCCGATTGCAACAGCTCTGCAGTGAACTTAAGTAAGCAACAAGTTAGTTTGCTTGCCACACATATTTTTATACATTATATAGTTTTTTTATTGACTTTGCCAAGTCTAAAGTGTATTAAATATTATTATTAAGTTTATAGTACGAATTAAAACGAATTTTATCTAATCAAAGTGAACATTAATCAAGCAACACGTAATGTCGGCAAATAGATTTTTTAGTGCAATTGGTCAGATTTCTCGACAGCAATTGCTGCAGAATAGATGCGTTAAAGGTAAGTGCTGAAAATAACATAAACTCCAGATAACATCATTTATGATTTAAGTTTATATAAAAATAATATGGCTAATTTTGCGTAATTAAAAAAATAAAAGCAGCGCTGTCAGCTGCTGTCGCATAACTGGACTTTGCACTTTGTACTGTTTGACGTCGACTGTGTCGGCATTTGTATATATAGTTATGTATTAAATATACAACACATACACACATATGTATATGTTCGCATGTATTTGTTTGTGTGTCTGGCTTTCCAGATAATCTAACGGCAATCAAAGCTAGACATTGATTAAACTTATGTATTATTTTTGGTTTTCTATTCTAAAGTACAACCTGCCGCCCTGCAACTTCGACGCCTCATGTCCACAAACCCAGCACCAGCGGTAGCTCCAGCTGCTGCGGGCGCCAACAAACATTTGCATACCAGTGTGGTCAATGGAGTGCTGATTATCAAATTCGATTCACCTAATGTTAAGGTCAATTCGTTGGGCAATGAGGTCAGCGCTGAATTCGAGCGCGTTATTAAGGAGCTGGAAACAAATCCTAGCGTAAACTCGGCTGTGCTTATATCTGGCAAACCTGGCTGCTTTGTGGCTGGTGCCGACATTGGCATGCTGGAAGCCTGCGAAACTGCACAGGATGCCGCGCTTATCTCACATGGTGCACAGATTATGTTTGAGCGCATGGAACGTAGTCGTAAGCCCATTGTAGCCGCCATTAATGGTGTGTGCCTGGGCGGTGGTTTGGAACTGGCGCTGGCTTGCCATTATCGAATTGCCACCAAGGATAATAAAACAAAATTGGGTTTGCCTGAGGTAATGCTGGGTCTGCTGCCTGGTGGTGGCGGCACCGTACGTCTGCCCAAGCTAACATCTGTGCCCACTGCCTTGGACTTGGAACTGACCGGCAAGCAAGTGCGCGCCGATCGTGCTAAGCGTCTGGGCATTGTGGATTTGCTTGTCGACCCCTTGGGTCCTGGTTTGAAGCCTGCTGAACAAAATACCATGGAATATCTGGAGTCAACAGCCGTGCAGGTGGCCAAGGACTTGGCCAGCGGCAAATTGAAGGTAAGCTCACCACAACAATGCCAATAAAGCCACTTTCTTTAATCTTAACAACTCTTTTAGGTTAATCGCCAAAAGACTGGCCTGGTTAACAAGCTGCAGGAATTTGTCATGGACACAGACTTTGTCAAGAACAAAATCTTTGATACAGCGCGCAAACAGGTGCTTAAGGCTTCCGGTGGCCTGTATCCAGCTCCTCTTAAGGTCAGTCTAAGTCGCCAGCGTGTTGTTTGCCCAATTTATTCAAACCATACTTAACACAGATCCTCGAAGTCATTCGCACTGGCGTGGACAAAGGCACCGAAGCTGGCTATGAGGCTGAACGCAAAGGATTTGGCGAGCTGTCAGCCACACCTGAGTCCAAAGGACTGATTGCTTTGTTCCGCGGTCAAACCGAGTGCAAAAAGAATCGCTTTGGCAAGCCTCAACGTCCAGTTAAGACTGTTGGCGTCTTGGGCGCAGGTCTTATGGGCGCTGGTATTGTTCAAGTTTCTGTAGACAAGGGCTACGAGGTTGTTATGAAGGATGCTACTGACGCTGGTCTGGCACGCGGTATTGGTCAGGTACAAAAGGGCTTGGAGACTGCCATCAAACGCAAGCGTATCTCAGCGCTGGAACGTGACCAAACGCTGGCTCATCTGCGTCCCACACTCGACTACAACGATTTTAAGAATGCTGACATTATAATCGAAGCCGTTTTCGAAGATATCAATATTAAGCATCGCGTGATTAAGGAGCTTGAAGCCGTAGTGCCTGAGCATTGTGTTATTGCTACCAATACAAGTGCTATACCCATTACCAAGATAGCAGCCGGAAGTGCGCGTCCAGAAAAAATTGTGGGCATGCATTACTTCTCGCCCGTAGACAAAATGCAGTTGCTCGAAATTATAACTCACCCAGGCACCTCTAAGGATACGATAGCGCAAGCTGTTGCCGTTGGCTTGAAGCAGGGCAAGGTGGTTATAACTGTTGGTGATGGACCTGGTTTCTATACTACACGTATATTGGCCACCATGTTGTCAGAGGCTATAAGGTGTGTAGCAATGCAAAGAAGTTTTTTTACAGCTCAAATCATTGGTTTTTTACAGACTGTTGCAGGAAGGCGTGGATCCCAAAGACTTGGATAAGTATGCAAAGAAGTTTGGCTTCCCTGTGGGCGCTGCCACGCTGGCCGATGAAGTTGGCATTGATGTAGGCTCACACATAGCCGTGGATCTGTCCAAGGTAAATTGTTGTAAAGTTGTTAAATTAAATGGTCTATGACGCATTTTTTAATTGCCTTGCAGTCCTTTGGCGAACGCTTCAGTGGCGGCAATTTGGAGGTCATGCAGGACTTAGTGCTGGCTGGCTTCCTGGGCCGCAAATCTGGCAAAGGTATTTTCCTCTATGACGGCAAGTCCAAGGGTAGCCGTCCCGTTAACAATGATGCCGTTGAAATTGTCAAGCAAAAGTATGCTTTGGTTTCCAAGGGTGCCAATGCACCTGAAGATTTGACACTACGCATGGTCTCACGCTTTGTCAATGAGGCTGTTTTATGTTTGGAAGAGAAAATACTTGACAGCCCGCTGGAGGGCGATGTGGGTGCTGTGTTTGGCTTGGGTTTCCCGCCATTCTCCGGTGGTCCCTTCCGCTGGGTTGATCAATACGGCGCTGGCAAATTAGTGCATAAAATGCAATCATATGCTGAGCTGTATGGCGCACCTTTCAAACCCGCGCAAACACTGCTCGATATGGCCAAGGATCCTAGCAAGAAATTCTATCCCAAGACTCCTGCTTCCAAATTGTAAGCGTTGGTGCAGCCAAAAGCGAACGACATCTAGTTTAAGTTCCCGTAAAGTGAATTTGTAGCATTCAAAGGCATTTCTCAAAGCTGCATTTATGGCAGGAGCGACTTTTGATTAAGCGCTTCAGGTAAATGTTTGTTTTATTTATTGAATCCTACTGAAATTGTTTAATTATAATAAAGTGTACTCTATGATTTTTATGTAATTTAATTTATTTTTTATTTGACACAGCTGTAAGGACATTTATCATTACTTCATTTAACGACTTTGTACATCAAAACTAAGTACTAATCTTATGGTGCATACATAAACATTGACGTCTTAACATATAACTTAAGTACTAGACACATCCAAAAACAAACAAAACAATTGACAATGCAACAGACACCAAGTTGGATGCACTGCTGCTTTATCCACTTTTTACATATGTAAGTATATATTTATAGTATATATCATTGAGCACACAACACATGGACAAGGGTCTTTTGTATGGGCAGAAGTATATTAAGAACTGATCATAAAACTAAGAACTGTAAGAATTTGGGGATTTGTTTAGGAGAACAATATGTTGGTGGGTTACCATGCTTGGTTAAGGTACGTTGTTAAAATTTTCGATATATAACAGGTGGTTTAAGTAAGATTCCCAAAAAAAAAAAGGATTATGGAGTGGAATACTTTGAAACTGACAGCACTATTTAATATAAGAGCAAGAATTTTTCGATGTATCCGGTGGGTTTAAAAAATGTTGTTTGCACTAATGTGCACTTTTGTTAGTTTGACTCTGTGATCCACAAAAGATAGTACGTAGAGTATGTATCCTGAGAATAAGCTCCTTTAAAACTAAACTAATCGCGTTGACTTATGTACACAAGTATATAAAATATTTGACCCTTTTGTATGAAACTTTGGAACCAAAGCAGAAATTGCAAATGCTGCGAATGCTGTCCCTTTATTTAGATTTAAATTTAATCCATTTTAATGCCTAGAAGGCACGTGGGGCTCTCTATACATGGGCGCATCCTTTGGGGCGAAAACTGGTTGTCTACCTTCTCTAAAATATTTAAGCCTTTCAAAAGTTTCTAAAACTTCAACAAGTTGTATCCAAAGCACACTGAGATTAACATTTGAAGCCCTCCCACAAATTTAACACCGATTCCGCCTCTGCTTGCATGCATTGACGTCAATCAAAGACATGCAAGCAATTAAGCTGTACATGAGATTGCTTTTAGCGTCAGGACGAGACGCATTAAATTTCCAACGCTTTACGCCAAGTTTTCCACCTCGTCCTTAGTCTTCAGTCAACAATAGTGCAACTTTCTAGCAAAAACAAAAATGCCACAAGCAAAAAAGCCAGCTCGAAGGATAACAAAGAAACGTGCTGTCGAAACTGTGGTCCTCTTTCGGCGCAGCCTTATCTATCAGACAAAGGAGTTCTTTCAAAATTCCACACTACATGGCGTACGTTATATAGCCGAAACAGGTCGTCCCATGTGTGAGAAGTTCATGTGGTTTTGTTTTACTTCGATTGGTTTTGTGACGGCGTTGGTCATTATTATGAGTCTTTGGGAAAAATTTCAAACAAATCCGACCATAACCGGTTTGGATACAGATTTTCAAAATCAGCGCGTGGATTTTCCTACAACAGTCATATGCCCAGATATGGCCTATGATGAAGAAAAGTCTTATGATGTGGCCTATAAAAAATTGGCGTAAGTTTTTAGGTGCTCAAAAAGTAACTAACTATCTGTACCCCTAATCCCTCCCCCACTTGCAGCAACTATGATAATCGTAAAGCTTTGCTGTACGCTCCCTTTCTGAATGCACTTACTTCACTTAATTTTGAAAACTTGGCGGAGTTAGCCAACCATTCACAGGCTATACCAACGGAACAGCTGCAGGAGCAGAGCCTACGGCAGTTGGTCTTTCAGGCGCACATCAGCTGTGAAAGCCTTTTTGATACTTGCCGGTATCGTGATGTGGAAATTGAATGTTGCTCGCATTTTCAGCCCGTCTATACGGAGCATGGTTTTTGTTATGCCTTCAATAGTCGCTTTATTTCACAACCAGAGCAAGAGTAAGTAAGCTAGCTTATTTGGGGTCTCCTCTTAAGCTAACTTGTTTCTTTATATAGCGTGGTTACCAACTCGGCTAATAGTCTTTATGAAACGGACAAGCAGTGGGGTCTGTTTTTTGTGCCCAATGGCACCATACGCGTAAGTTTTCCGACTATTTCAAAAACTAACTGGTTTTCAAGCTTTTGCACAGATTTTCATTTTTTCCAATGACGAATACTTTGGTTCCGATTTTAATTCACAAATCGATTGGGCGGTGGGTCAGCTAGTAGAGATGCGCATCTCCAAAAAGAACACCTATACTACAGATGATGCGCGTCAGTTATCTATAGGCCAAAGAAAATGCATATTTGGAGATGAAGTTAAGCTAACTTATTTTCCCGATGACTACACCTTCTCGTCCTGCATGAAGCAGTGCCGCATTATGAAGGCCATAAGTCACTGCAAATGCAATCCACCCTTTTACAAGCCTATAGGTAAGTTGTTAGCTTTGAATCTATATGGGTATGGAATATAAAAGTTTCTGCTCAGATAATGTTCCCATGTGCACGATCAAGGAGTTCGGCTGTTTAAGTGAGCATAGAGTAAATATTACCAATAATAAGGAATGCGATAATTGTGAGCTGAGCTGCTCGAAAACGGTCTTCAATATTGATGCGCTCATTAAAACGTAAGTACATAAAGTAAGGTTATATAACATAGATACAGCCGACTTTTAAAATCGATAACCTTGAATTCCACAAATTTAAAAAAAAAAATTTTTTCACCTTGTCAGTTTTTAGGCTTAATTCCCTTTATTTAACAAGCTTTCAATAAATAAACAAATAAAATAGGTTGATGGATTCTTAACAAAGAATGTCCTTAATCAAACAAGTTTAAAGATTGCATTTAAAAAATATTCTGAATATTTGAACATTTTTTAAATTGAAAAGTATTTTGGGACAGCATTTTTAGCTGTAACATTCTAAAAATGATTCTAAAGCATAGAGAAATTTTGATTTACAAAAACCGATATTTCTATATACATTTTTGTCTTGATATTTGAGTTAAATCTTGAATTTATTGTAACTTTCGAATGAAATCAATATTTATCTAATCGATATTTATCGATATTAACTAAGTACCGACTAGGACCTACTCAGTTAATAAACGACACGAATATTGGACTAGTTAAGGAGCTTTAGGGCTTGAAGAGAGCATAATAGATCGTAAGGGTCGCAGTGCAGCTTTCCCTAACAATATCAGTAACTCATTTCTATGAAGTGCTTTGGAGAATTTTTTTTATATTGTTGGGTTCTTTCACAAAAGAGTGGGCACTGCGACCTGATGATCTCTTGTACCGTACCCATTTTTTAGGACAAAAGACCATTGCCTTCCTTATGAAAGACAGAAAGACATACGTTGGGATTTGACGTATGTAGCTGGAACCGTGTAATCCGTTCAGCTCCCAAATAAGTGACTCTGTCCCACACTATTACACACAAGATGTGTAAGTTCGTCTGGTCGTCTTGAAAATAGAGCCAGGTCTCTGAAGAGTCCGATAGACCCATTTTTTGTAAGCGGTTACTTACAGTATGATGCCCAGATAAGTAGGCTACCAGGAACCCTCGGTCCGCTCTAACTAGGCCTATAATTCTGTTAACATCCTAGCATTTTAGCTTGTCTTAAATTCGGTAAAGAATTCGGCCCTAAGGCCGATTTGTTGACCGTAGTTTTTAATGTAGAAATGGAGCGAAGAATTTACTCATTTGTAATGTCTTATATGTTCTCCTGAGGCCCTATGTTTCCCTATGTTGCACATAGTTTTTATTGTAGAAAAGGAAAGAAAAATTTACTCATTTGAATTAAAAAAAAATCTTAAAATACTTAAAACAGGTTAAAAAAATATCTATAAATTTTTCAACTTAACTTTGAACGATTCTTTATAAAAAAATGTAGATTTTAAAAAATATCTCTACTCAAAAATACGACTTCTCCTAAGAAATCTACCTTAACATAAAATGAATGTCGTTAAGTAAAGGAATTAAAACAAAAAAACTGACGTAAATTTCGACCAATCTAAATTTTTAGAACTTCGAAGAGATCGATTTGTAAGGTAGTAGTATCTTTACGTAGACGTCTGACTCATCTATAACTATTTTACAGTGTTGACAGACCCAGCTCTGCCGGCGTGTTAGTTGAGTTTCTGACTTGGCCCACTATACGCTACAAACGTGAAGTGCTCTTTGGTTGGGTGGATTTGTTAGTATCTTTCGGTGGCATTGCCAGCTTGTTTCTTGGCTTCTCGCTGCTCTCCGCCGTAGAGATTATCTATTATTTTACGCTGCGTGCTTGCTGTATGGTCTATAAAAATCGAGTAAGTATTTGTCTGGAATCTGATAAGACTACATATTCCATGGTTTTCTGCCTTGCAGCAAGAGCTCTACGAGATTGAGCAACGCATACGTAATGAGCCGCCTCCCGTCATAGATCTGCAATTGGGCCTGAAATCCCATGACAAACCGCCGCTCTACCAGACAACACCAGTTGTATTGGAGGTAAAGCCCGCAGCGGCCAACCCTAACTTGGCAAGACTACGCAAAAATGAAAAGGTAAGTAAACCAATCGCAGCATTTACAGAAATTGCTTAAGATGAAACTTGAAAAACAGGGATATTGGAACTATACAAGAGGAATGTACAAATCACCGCAAGTTTTACCTGGACATGGTTACGCGCTACCAAAGGATAATAGACAAATTGAGTATTCTCAATACTTGCCATGATTAATAAGGTAACTAACATTTTGGTACATTTTTGGACTATGTAATTTAAACAACCTTTGTGCAATAAAGATCTAGTGATGCCATATTGAATGCTATCGGAGTTTTCAAAAACACAGAAACTTCAAATTTGAAAGCATTCCTAAATGATTGTTTAAACAAGACATTAACATTCTCGATAAACCGATAAAAGCTAATCAGTAGCTACATATATAAAGCTAATTCTTTCTCAGATCGCAGTTCCAGACTACGTTTTGACTAATGGTTTGAGCTAGTATGGCAAATGTTTCCCCTGCTTCCCTTATATTTGCTTATTCATTATGGCTTGAAAATTCAAAATTGCTAAGATCTTCGATTCCACTCTGAATTTGTGCGTTTTTTGTTCACAGTTCATCTATTCATGCTTCCATACTACAAATTAAAATGAATATCTGATCAATTCTTAATTCCTTCCGCACCGACCCAAAATAAGTATCATAACTTAACATAATTCTAAGCCTAATGACTCCTTACTTGCGCCACTCCCTGCCTGAGCTACGGCGTTGCTGCCTGCCACCGCCAATGCTGCCAGCGCCACTGCTGCCTCCGCTACCATTCGTTGCACCATTGTAGCGCTCTTGTGCCGGATAACGTTCTACCACATCATCGATCAGCTCCAATATGCCAATTTTAAACTTACGTCGTTGTTGCGGCGTCAAAGCAGCAATATCTGGTAAAATGCTGCGAAAGAATTCCATGTCCGTGTTCTCGCTGACCGTCAGACCGTTGCCATAGTAGCCACCTGCTGTCGTTGTGGTAGCCTCGCATTCGGTTTTTATGCGCTTGGCACTAGAGTGCTCGTAGTGCTGATGATGATGTCCATGATGATGCGGCGTTGCAGGCGAGGTATCGTATATTAAGTCATGTGCCGACTCCGCCAGTTGCACATCGGGTATAAAGTTTTGCATCGTATTCGCGCTGGCCGTATCGCTAAGCGCTGGTGAGCCGGATTGTTGAGCTATGGCTGCCACACTGACTGGAGCTTGTGCGGCGTTAAGATTGTTGCCCACTCGCTGTAGGCCAAGACTAGCAGCTATGGCAGGATCGAAGGCATCGATTGTCTCCTCATCATCGTTTTCCGACAGAGACTGCTTTAGTTCAAAGCCGCCGCCTTCGATGCTGTTGTTATTGTTGCAGTACAAATTCTGCAGCTGATTTTGTTGGGATAGTTGGTACAGAGTAGCCAGATTGTTATTGCCTTCCAAGGAATTACGTGTAGACTTGAGGAAGGGCAACAGAAACGCCATGTGCTCGGTTAGATAATAGGGTTTGTGCTGTGGTTCGGAACCGCTTTGCTGCTTAATGTAGCGCGAGAGACAGGCGCGCAAATTTCGCCAGCGCTCCTTGCAGTGTATCACTGGAAAAGGGAGTAAGGGTTAGATATAGGTATAATTTTGTGTATAGTCTAAAACTTACCACTTTCGCGTGTCTCCTTTGATATAAGCACCCATGCCTTCTCCTGGTTGTCTCTGCAAGTTAAACAAATTTGGAGAGTTAGTAATGATATAGGCTTTATTTCGTATATTAAGTCAAAACTGAAATTCTTAAAAATTGCTATAAGATTTAGTTATTGGTCTTTTAACGTGTTTTTTATACCTAAATGCTTTTAAGATAAATTTCCAATGATTTAAGAAATATTTTTGAAAATTCGATGGATTGGTTTCGAGTCAAAAAGTAGTTCAAAGAGCATAAATTATAATAACGATCCTACGAGTAGTTAAGCGATTTTGATCAAACGTTTAGTGCAAAAATTCATTTTTTCAAAATTCTTATTAGATTAGAAATGCTTTTAAGATAAAATTCCAATGATTTTAGAAACATTTTTGACAATTTGACGGATTGGTTTCAAAGCTGTTGAAAGACCATAAATTATAATAACGATCTTACTGGTAGTCAACCAATTTTGATCAAATTTGGTAGAGAGCTTTCGATTGCCAACTTTGGTAACGATTTCTTTAAAAACAATCGAAGTATTCGTCAAAATTTTTGGGTTTTTTAAATCAAGTTGACATTTTTAATTTTTTTTTAAAATTCCTATTATTTTCAAATTTTTTCTCCGATTTTGAAAAACAACCACTCATTTTTGTAATCTATCGAACTTTTTAACCATGAAATATGCTACATACATTTTTTTTTATCGTATGTTTGAAAAGAATACTACAATATGAAAACATGCTGAGTATACAAATATTTTTAATCTATTTTATTTTGGAATTAATTTAAACAAAAAAAAAAAAATGTGTGTATATATTTTTTTAATTTTAATTTTTGAATCTACTTATAAAAAAACAAAAATTTCGCCGGAAGAGACTTGAGTTACAGTGGTTAAGTTTGTTTGATCTTAAAAACCCGTATACCCAGATTTTCAGCGATTCAGTTCAAGAACTATATAAAATGTTGAACATATATTCATTCAAACGTAAGCCTAAAAGCCAATAATTATTTTCAATATCTCTTCATATACCAAAACTAATACAATTCTACAAGATTAAGTATCAATTACACTAGTGTACAAAGTTTAGGTTCCTCGAGGGTACTTTTTGGGTCAAGAAAAACGAAAATGACATTCGACATATTTTTTTTTAACGGTTTTCAGTTCTTCGTGAACATACCCTGAGAAAAACAATATTTTATGTCGGTTAAATATTTTGTTCACGAAAAATTCACGAATAACTAAAACATCTTGAAAACGATTCTTCAAGAGAGAAAAAAAATTTAATTTTCACGTTTCTCGACCCAAAACTACCTTGGGCTCTCTCTTTTTCACGAAGGTTAATTTTTCAGTATTAATTCTAATAATAACTAGTGAGGAATTTGAACTAGAAGAGTTAAAATTAGAGTAACCTCGAAAAAAAAAACAATTTCAAAAAGGGACAGACTTTAAAGCCTATTTATTAAACATATATATACGAGTATATAGTATAAATTTATTCAAAATAATAATTAAGTATAAAATTTAAAATTTTAAGGAACCCACCAATTTAAGATTTTTTAAAATCAGGTGGGTAAAAATTTGGTTGAGGATCCCAAATAAATTCATAAGGTAAATTGAGGATGCCAACCATGATAAAAAAGACATTTTAAAGAGCAAATAATTTTACTTTAATTAATCAATTCATAAGAACCTTTCAAAATGAACTTTCTATCCGAAGCCAGAAGTCCAAAAACTAAATGCTACATAATTATACTAACCAAATTTTCCATTAAGTCCTAAAATATACACAGCAGGCGTATTAAAATAATGCAATATTATATATTACAAAAAGCTTATTCCAAAACCAGAACAAGCCTGAAAGAGTTCTTGAAGAATACTCTGATACACCATTTTCAAAAGCTTCTCATAATACAAAAACAATTTCCTATGACAAACTCTTTAGTCACTTTATAATTTTCAGATGACTTGCTCAAAATGCATTGCACCTGTAGCAACAAAGGTATAAACAATTTTATCGTGTACATTGATGGACTCGACTCACCTGTTGCGATACTCGGGCACCTTCTTATCGTACAAACATTTATGCGTGCGCACCAGATTCACAAAACGTATGTTGAAATCCTCGTCAGCTTGCATGACACGATTAGCATTTGTTGTTGGAGTTGTTGCCGTTGTTGTTGTATTCGCTGTTGCATTGGGACTCTCGCTGTTATGTAAAGCTGCAACAGTTGCTGCAGAAGTTGCAGCAGTTCCAACAGTTGCAACCGCTGCTGCTGTTGCCTCGTGCTGTTGCACGCTGTTATCATTGGTTGCAGTAGTGCTGCTGCGTGTTGAGGTGGTCATTTTTGGTGTTGTTGTTTTAAGCTGTTAAAAGCTAGTTAAAAAAAAATTTGTCATGTCAGTGTTGTGAAGTTCATTTAGTTGTATTGGCAGTTTTGAGTTGGAACTAGTTCAACAACGCAATTCTTGCTTATTCTAAACAGCTTTTTCTTTTTCGATTTGCCAATTCTTTTGATAACAAAATGAGGACAGTCTGGCTAAATAATATAGTTTTTTGCCTTTGAAATTTAAAAATTCATAATTTCAACAAAAGCAGCTCAACAAAATTAACAACAAAAACAAAAAGTAAGCGCTCTCACTCTCTTTTTTCGCTCATGTTGCTTGTCTTTGCCTCTGCCTGTGTATTGTGTGCGCTGTCTCAGCAACAGCCAGAAAAAATTGTGTGACGACAAAGCTTTTTTGTTGTTGTTGTTTTTGTATTCATACAAATAGGCACACACGCACACACACACAAAGGCTCAAAAAACATGCGAGAGCAGTTTGATAAGTTCGCGACATGTGGAAATATATAAATGTAGAAGCTGCTCCAGTCTAATAACAATTATATTCCTATTATTAGAATATTCATAAATTTTTAACTAGCTGGTATATGTTGGACCAAAATGAAATAATATGAATTTCATGTTCCAACTATGCCATTTTGTTGGCATAAAAAACTGGAAGTAAGAAAGGGCTTGTTATATTCTGTAAAGAATCTTGTCTGTTCTAATAAAAGGAAGGTGGCTCCCAGGACTGTAGAGAGCAAGTCCGGGGCCGGGGAAAAAAAATACCTGCCCGTCTATTACACCTTTACGTTGACTCACGGTCACTACGACAGGAATTACACCGTGCTTCTATAAATCTCCGATCTCACTATATCATACCGACGATCACAATTTACTCTGCAATCTTTACGATATCTTTTGGTTGACTCGAGCCTTGAATGCTAGTAAGATCACAACGGAATAATTCTTAAGTGGCCAAATGGTAAGGTCGAATGTGAACCATCCCAGTGTATTCATTGTAGGAAATAGATTTAGATAGAAAGAGGGAAAGGGGAGAATTCCGCCCGAGTCCGGAGATTTATAGGACCACGGTGTAATTCCTGTCGTAGTGACCGTGACCGTATTTGGGAAATAACGAAGTTCTCTGCCAATAGTAGCTTTAACTATGACCGCTGATCAAGATAGCAGCCGTCAGTTTTCATGGCCAAAAGCCCATAAATTGGGCTACAAAACAAACCTCCGGTTTCTAGAGTTTATAGGAACGGTGGTCAAAGATTTTCATCTTTTCTTATAATTTGAGAAACTTTAGAAAACGGCTTAGAAATATGAATGGAATGCAAAAATTATTAAAACAAAAACATAAATGTGTGGCGGAAGGAGATTATATTCTGGACATATATTTTTTGTATAGGGTGTTTCAACAAGTCTTTTAGGACTTGCTTTTTAAATAAATCATAAAATATATTTATTCAGAAACTTGGGAAATCATATGTAAAACAGAACATGACTCCAATATTCTCCGCGTACACATTTGCAATCCACCAATCTCTTTTCGAAATAACTATAACATAAAATTACATAAAAATCAATGCGAAAAAGGTGTTTTGGATGAAAGCAACTATAGATCATATTCTTTAAATGACTATCCAAAATATGCAAACATTTTTATTTATATAAAAAAAAAAATTTAAGCGTAACTCTTTCTTTTTCACTTAAAAAATAAAAATTATGAAATAATATTTAAATGCCAATTTATACATTAAAAATTTTAAACTAACTTTTATATTATTAAATACTCTGTACTTTCAACTTACTACAAATCTCACAATTATATCCAGGGATCGCGAATAAATGTTATGAGTATGAAAAAAAATCAAAGCGAAAAAACTGCTTTGGAGGAAAGCTAATATAGATCATATTTTTGAAAGCGCTAACCGAAATAACCGAAATATTAAAAAAATTATAAGAATTGCAATCCTGCTTTTATATGTAGTATATTTTTCCGAAAATTAAAATATAAATTAAAAAATTTAAATAGTATTTCACAATTTTTATCTTTAAACTCAAAAAATAACAAATGTGAAAAATCTAAAAATAATCATTATTTGATCATTTTTATTCAAAAAATTATAAGAGTTGCAATCCCTGCTTATTTATCTAAAAAAATATTTCAAAATCATATTGTTGAAAACGTCAAAAATTCTTCAAACTGCTCTCGTGTTTTGCAAAACTTAATAAAACATTGTGGTTGCTATAAATGTTGATTTTGTTGTTTTTCGCTTTATTGTTGTTTTTGTTGTTGTCGTTGTTATTGTGAGTACAGTTTTGCGCGCGCAAAAAGCAGCGTCACGACAGCAGAGCAACATTGTTTACTTTTCATATTATTATAGCTTTTGCTGCTACAACAACAACTACAACAACAATGGTTAATTGTTGTTTTCGCCAGTTTCAAGTTCTTTCCGCGTTGCTTGCTGTTTGTAGCAGTTGTTGTTGTTGTTATTGTTTTAATCGACAAAAGTTGAAAGCTTCGTCTGGTTAACTGATAACAGCCCCAGCTAAAAAATTACACCCCACCGCTCTCTCACTGTCTAGCTCTTTATAAGCGTGTAACAGCTACAAAGTATTTTGCAACAACAACAACTCGTTTTTGTGTGCTAAAAAAATCAACACGCTATAATTAAAACGAGTAGTTGCTGTTGTTGTAATTAATATTTATTATAATTTTAAAAATACACAAATCAAAACAAATGGCCAAGTAGCAACCCGCCCACCTACTCTAGAAATAATTTTCATTTCATTTGGCCATAAGCACGTTTTATACAAATGATTCATTTGGCTTTTGGGAGGCTGTCCGGCGAATATCTTGCCAACCATCCATCCATCTCATCTATTCATATCTATTATGACAACTACCTGTTTTCAATTCTAATCAACAGCGTTTACAAACTCTCTCTAATCATCTCTAATCGCACTCTCCTCTCTTTCTCGGCAGCGCAGCATCGCTCGCGCTCCTATTTTGCTCTCACAAATCTTTTAGATTTTTCCCGCCACAGCACCTTGCGCTGAGGCGCACCACAATAACAACGTGCGCACAGTGGGAAAAAACTTGCAGTTGTGGTTAACTAAATATAAACAAAGTAAACAATTGTATATTGTTTTTGTATAAACTACAAGATATGTTAACACATATAAAGCTCCAGTCGTGTGTAGCTCATTTTGCATATTGGGCTGTTTATATGGACAATTTATAAATATTTGAGCTATTATTATCTAACAAATATTTAATTGTGCTAAAAAAAAAACATCTTTGGTCTGCTATCTTATGTTAATATTTGCATGAACTTTCTATTAGAACAGATTCTAAACAGCTTTTTTTTTAATTATTGTCTTTATATTGACTGATTTGGTTGAATTTCAGTCAATCTTGTTATATAATTTAATTATGTTAAATCATTTACCTATTATTCATGGATAGATTGTATATAAAATAAAAAAAAAAAATTGTTTTTCGAACTTAATTAGATTAGTAAGACCTAAAAATATCCACTCTAACAAGATGCATTAGAGGTGATACTCCTATAAAAGCTTGATTAGATTGTCTACGTAGAGAATTTATTTTTCTGTTGCTCACCATTTAAAAGGAACAACGAGATGGTATTATAAACCCAATTATCTTTTTACACGGTTTCGAGACAACACGATCTAGAAAACATTTTTTTATACAATTTCATTCGATTCAGCGCGTTTTATAAAAGGTAAATAATGGGAATTTAAAAAGAATATTTTTACTAACATAATCTTTTAGAAAGGTTTTTAAGGAAATCAGATTTCTAATTTATTTTCAAATCAGCCTAAAGATCTCCTTCCTTTTACTAACCTTATCTTTTAAAAAGTTATTTAAAGAATTCGGATTTCTAATTTATTTACCAAGCTTAAGGATTTACTTCATGTCTTTTTTATATGGTTTTTTTCTGGAACGTATATAAAAACAGTATTAGGTGCATATTTATCTTGGAGCAAGCACTGGTTTTGGATAGAAAGGACGTGTATAAAATATTGGTCCGAAAAATTCAATTACTTTCAAAAAAGGTGAAGAGAATGAATGAATTTCTGTGGAAGCAGGCAGACACAATATTAAAGAAACGAAAAAAAACTTTAAGTTTTGTATCTCTACAAACAAAAGAATTTGAGGTGGCTGATTTGGTATAAATACACTTCTGAGCCCCACCCTACCATAAGCATTTGCAACAAAAGTAATTTTTAAGCTAATTCCAAAAAAGAAACCTTCAGTTTACGCGGATTTTGAAGTTTCTTTAAAAACATTTTTTTTTTACCAATATTCTTTATTCGAAGTAATGCTTTTCATGACCATTTTGCCCTTAAGGTCCATACGCAGCATCACAAATTTACGAATGTAATGAAAAATCAAATTTTTTTATTTCAATACTTTCGTAAAATTTGCATTCTGAGTATTACTCTTTAGATAATAATGATGCGGATTAATTTGGTCTAAACTGTGCACTGCAATTTACTAACCCAAACTTCAAAGACACATTTATTTTAGAAATCTGTTTAAAAAATTTTTAACCCTGAAATCCATTTTTGAAGCAACATCAATCCATCTTATATGTATGTATTTATTTCATGATAAGATGACCGACCATCAAGATTTTGAGTTAAGAATGCAGATTTTTTCTTAATGAAAACTGTGCATTGTGAAAAAATTTCATTGATATCAAAAATAATTTCCCTGTGAGAAGAGAATTGAGAATTTATTTCTACGAATTTTGTATGAAATTGAGGGGTCGATGAGAACTTTAAAGCATTTTCTGCAAAATTACTTTTTTTGAGTTATGACGTTCTTCTTGTAAGTGAGCAATATGTATAAACATCATCAGATCATTGAGATTATAAATGCATATATAGACCTTCTTATGCACATATAATCGCTGTTAGTCGGAGCATAAGACGGAATCAATGTCTTATCAATGACAGAAATTTTTCAAGGATTTATATGAGATTCATTTGCATACAATTGGTACAGGCTTGGTTGTGAAACTGTATCAAAGCAGAGACAAAGTTTTCCTACACGTCTGTCTACTATCACAAACTATCCAAACATGTTGAGTTAAGATATCTATTTTCAAGTTTTTTTTAGCAATGGCTTTTAATTTTCTAAACAAAAAGTCAATGATTTCAGCAAAAAGCATGAAAAATCTAATGACGATAAAAATTGTGTACTATCAGGGGTGCCACAGAAAATCAATTCGATTCAATTTCCGTCAATTGCAATTCTTGGTGCCACAGACATGGCTAACAACGGTTTTAAAACCGCTCATAGTCATGTATGTAGCACCAAGAATTGGAATTGTATCGATACTTGAATCGAATTGGTTTTTTTAAAACCCTTGTTAGCCATGTCTGTGGCACCAAGAATTGGAATTGAAATTAAATTGGTTTTCTGTGGCAACCCTGTATATTTCGGATTTCTTATCAATGAGCTATATTTGAGAAAGTTAAGTGTTTTTGGGGTAGTTTTTAAAAGTAAAACTTTTTAGGCTGTATTGTCTGTTTTTCATAGTGCGCGATCAAATGGCAAATTATAAAAAAGAAGCATAAAAAAAACTAATAACGATAGAAAATTTATCTTACGGATTTCTTATCAATGAGCAATATTTAACAAACTAAAAGTTTTAGAGTAAAGTTTTTTGGGTAAAAATTTTTAGGCGGCATTGCAAATTTTTCATAGTGCTTTCAAATGCCAAATTTCTAATGAACAGATTTCGCAAAATAGTTTTTGTGCCACTGTGCATTGTTGTTTAGTCGTCATCATTATTATCAACATCATTATTATCATTGCGCGTGTTTTCGTTCTGGCATTTGTTATTGTTGTTGCTGTCGCTGCTGCTGCTGCGGCTGTTGTTTTTGCTGCGGTGGTTGTTTTTGTTGTTGTTGTTGGTATTGCTTGTGTGTCGTTGTATTTCGGCCGCAAAGACTGTTCTTGCTGTTGTTGTTGTCCTGTAGTTTTTTTGTTGTTGTTGTTGCTGCTGTTTCAACATTCTGTATTATTCGTCATTTGTTGTTTTCGTTAGTTTTGTTTGTTCGTCGTTGTCGTCGTCAGCGTCGCTGTCGTCGCCGCTGCCTACGTCCGGCCGCTTGTCCCGATGTACCATGAACGTAGACAACGTACGTATGTACATATGTATGTATGTGTAGGTACTAGCTGACGCAGCAGCAACAGCAACAACAATAACAGCCAACGTTGAGGTTGACGTTGACGACGTCGACAACAACAGCAACGATTGCTGCGTATTATTGTTGTTGTTGTTGTATTGTTTTGTATGCGCGCAAGTGAGAGAGCAAACAAAAAACAGCAATAACAAAAAATAAAATAAAGTAGAAATAAAAATCAACAACCACAGCAGCAACAACAACAACTAGCTAGCCTGCTAGAAATATTTATTGTGTTACGTCTATTAACATAAAATGTATAATGTATAGCTATGTATATACATACGTATGTTTATATATTTGTATGGCAACAACAACAAAAAAAAACAACAATAACAACAACAACAATGACAGCAGCAGCACAAAAAGTACAGCAACGTGCAAAACAAGCACGAAAAAAAATATATTTCTAAAGCTAACAAAACACACAAAACTTGCAGAAACCCGCCCCCTCCAATGCCGCAGCCGCCCTACCAACAAACAGCCCAAGCACAAAAACAAAAAAAACAACAGCGCAAAGAAAAGGCAATAACTTTGTTAGATAGAACAATAATAACAACAGCAACAACAACAACAAAGCTACATTCAAACACACATACAGACACACACACGCACCGAGCTACAATATGGCATATAGAATTTGATTTTGTTTTTGCCTTTTATTTGAATTGTTGTTGCTTATCTTGGTCTAGCTATTGTTGTTGTTGTTGTAGCTGCTTTTTTTTTAACAAACACATTTCTTTTAAACATTATTGCATATTTCCAATCATTATTGTTTATTTTACCTTTTTATCTATTCCTTTTCAGACGGTTCTTTCTTTTTGCAGCCGGCTGTTTTTTGAAAAGCGTTTCAAAAAATTCTTAACGCGATTTATTTCGCTGTTTCAAATCACTGCCGCCAAACCGCGGCACAAAATCGGCGCCAAAAATGTTTCGTGCTGCACTTTACCACCGCGTACGTCTCTTCACCGCACTAATTGTTTGAGCTACTGCTGCTGCTGTTGGCTGCACTGACTGCGCGACTGACGTAACGTACAAATATTTCAATTTCGTTTTCGATTGTCGCGTTTGTTTCTTTCAGTTTCAAGCGACGAAAGAGACTAAACAAAGTGTATCTATCAGCTACCAGTAGAACGAACGAACACACACACAGCAGGCTGGCAGCAGCAGAAAGCAGCGACAGCAGCGCAGCAAACAGAGAACAACGTACAAAACGTTGCTCTCTCTGGCATACAAACACGCACACAAACACATGCACACGCGCACGCTGAGCAACAATACAATCACAACGAACGAAACGAACGAACGAACAATACTAACGGCCAACTTTTTGTTGTTGTTGCCGACGTTACTGCTGCTGCTGCTTGCTCTGAACAACAAACAATACAAACAATAGACTACGACGACGACGCGACGTACGACTCACCACAGGCTCAAAGACAGCAGG
Source organism: Chymomyza amoena (assembly GCA_037043745.1). NCBI lineage: Eukaryota > Metazoa > Arthropoda > Insecta > Diptera > Drosophilidae > Chymomyza > Chymomyza amoena. The sequence goes on from JBAMAX010003047.1 coordinate 54,325, forward strand.
CACGCAGTCAGCTTTGACGTCAGCTGAGGCAGAGCTATGGCTACTGCGCGCTACATTTCGTACAAAATGCAAAGAGACACAGACAAACTGGCTAACAAAAATTTGTTGCACAGTGGTTTGGGTAAAAATTGGAAATGTTTGAGCCGCTCATATAACAACAAACTACATTATCAAATTTTAAAAAGTATGTATTATTTATTTTTGTATCCTAATATTTTAATTAATCATTAATTAAGTTTAGCTTTTATAGAGTTTAGCTTTTACAGCTTTAAAACTAAGATATTAATATGATATATGTAAATGTAAGTACTATTATTGTCGATTTAACAATGCAGTTTTCATTATAGTTTGTATATTCCTTCTTTCCCAAAGCATATATTTTCTAATAACTGCAACTATAACGAAACTTTGATTATATCGACAATCGAAATTCAGACTTTGAATCAAAGACAGAACTTTCATTTGTAGACCGTGATTGTAGTGTTACTTTTAAACGAATTTAAACGCAACTTAAATCTATAGGCTATTCAGACATCGAGCGAAGCTCTAGTTTTCCCCAGAAACATAACAACATTGTGTATTTAAGCTCTTTTAATTTTTAACATTAAAGGTACTTTTAAAGAGATTGAAGCAGATACTTGGTGGCAAGAAAGGACAGAGATTTATTTTTGAACAAAGACTGAATTACAATTATTATTTTTTACCATAGCAGCTAAGGCCTTAAATTAAAGTTTTAAGAGATTCAACTCTAAATCTTTTCAGACAAACGCAATTTTTAAAAATATCTTGAAGCATTGATTCGATTTCGAGAGGCTACAAGTGCGTACTAGGGCCGCAGACTTAAAAATTTCAGTAATCCACCATTGTATCGGATCTGTATAATTAAAACGTCTTGAGACGTCTGTCTTAGCTAAACTATCTTTCAATCAATTTTGAAGCTACAATATAATTGCAAGCCTTAATTCGAGTGTTCAGAAGTTCAGAGGAGGATAGGGCGGACATCTGTCAAAAATAGCTGGAATTCGCTGTTTGAAATTGACTTTAACCCAATTTCAACAAAAATTAGGTAATATGCACTATATAAATAAAAAAGTTTATTTATTTATTTTTAGAAATTATTGCAGTTTCAATTTGGTTGATGGAATTTGTAAGATGCTCGACCTCTGAAAACACAAACCAGAAACCCCTACACAAAATGTTTCTTAACGCAACTTTAACAAAAATTGAGACACAAATGGAACCACAAAGCTTTTTTCTGGAAATTATTAAGGTAAGTAACCAGTTTAATTTTAAAAATGATTGCAAGTTTTAATAAGATGTTTGAGTTCGGGAGTGAAAAGGAGCATGGGGCGGACATCTAAAAATGGAACCTAAGTCCAGAATCATTTCCAATTGTTCTTAACCTAATTTCAAATAGAATTAAAAATCAAGCAAATACGCATGCCTTAATAGGCACTTTGCCAAACCTCTATTAGTGTATTCTGTAAGTACGACGAACTTTTTCACTTGAAAAAGATAGCGTGAAAAATAGCGTATAAAAAATTAATCCATCTAAAAAAAGAAATGTCAAAAAATTTTATATTATGAGTACACCAGAACCCTGAAATAATTTAGAGAAAAAGGGAATTCGACTTATTCCCCCTCTCTTATCGGGGCTGATAAAATTAATAATAGTACACAATAGACCTGGGCACGATTTGACTTTAAATCGATTTTTGTTTTTCTGACTATAAAATCGATTCTCATTTATTGAGCATCGATCCTTTTTGTACATTATGAGGATCAATTTGTATGATGCAGAAAGAATTAAGAATTTTACACTATGGGTCCAAATTAAATTTCGAGTCTAGGTTTTTTGCAAAGTATTCAATATTTATTTGGAGTTTTTAGGGTCGAGAGGGATCAATTTTTATACCCTGTACCGTATGGTACTAATTATACCCTGTACCGTATGGTACTAAGGGTATATTAAGTTTGTGCAAGCCGAAAATGTATGTAACATATAGAAGGAGACGTCGGAGACACCCCAAAGTTACCTAATATATGATCAGGGTGAATAGAGAAGTCGATATACCCATGTCCGTCTGTCCGTCTGTCCGTCTGTCCGTCCGTCTGTCCGTCTGTCCGTCCGTCCGTCCGTGTGAACGCCTAGATCTCAGAGATGGTAAGAGCTAGAGTTACCAAACTTCCACATTAGATCCCATATTATTCCATAGGAGGCAAGTTTATTTTATTTTTTTGATATCGGGGATAAATTATATAGCTCCCATGGGGGTGTTTGAGACGACCTCGACAAAAAAAAAGCGTTTTAGATGAATAATTCGTTTGTTTATGAAGATATCGTAACCAAATTTGGTTATCGAAAGTTTTTTATAGTTCCCAATCACTGTACCAAATTTGATCGAAATCGGTTGACTATATCATATAGCTCCCATAGGACCGATCGGCCAAAATAACTTTTTTAAAGAAAAATTCGCCATATTTCGTTGTTTAATAAAGATATCCTAACCAGATTTGGCGTTTGGAAATTTTTTAGACCATTTAAGCAATGTGCCAAATTTGAACAAAATCGGTTGACTATATCATATAGCTCCCATAGGTCCGATCTTCCAAAAAATCGATTTTTTAACAAAATTTGCTGTGTTTCGTTTGTTTGTTAAGATATTGGGACCAAATTTGACATTCGTGAGTGTTTTATAGTTCCTAAGCACTGTACCAAATTTAATCCAAATCGTTTGACTAGATCATATAGCTCCCATAGGACCAATCGGTCCAAAAACACGTTTTTTATACAAAATTCGATGTGTTTTGTTTGTTTGTAAAGATATTTGAAATAAATTTGGCATTCATATCTGTTTTAAGGTATTTAAGCACTGTGTCAAATTTTATTGAAATCGGCTGACTATATCATATAGCTCCCATAGGAACGATCGGTCAAAAAAAAATGTTTGCTTAAAAATTCTTCTGTATTTGGTTTTTTGTGAAGAAATCGGACTTTATTACAAGCTAGTGGTACAGGGTATCCTAAAGTCGTCCGCGCCCGACTTTCCGTCCGCCATTTTTCCTATATATTATGTTTTTAATTTTGAGGGCTTTTTAAGTGTTTTTTAATTTTCTTCATTTTTTTTTTTAAATTTACAAAAGCTTGCAAAAAATAAAATAAATGGTCGCTTAATTTTAATGTTTTCTCTTATTAAGTCTTGAATTTTGAATCAATCGAATTATTAATTAAAGCTTTGAATTTTTGATTTCGTGTTTTTAAATTACGGAAGTAAATTTAAGTGAATTTTGTATACAATTACTTTTTTGTATATAAATTTCCTTTCCAGTGTTCACAGTGTTGTTCGATTAATCGACTCTTCGGTGAGAAGATCGAGCCCAGCTGTAGTATACAACTAATAGTTACTAGTTAGTGTGTGTTTAATGTAGTGCAGTATTCGTTCTTACCAAATCGAATCAGACAATGGTTTAAAAAAAGACTTTTTTGCTAATAACAAAATTCCAAATGTGTTTCTCATAAATGTGCTATATAATAGAGTTTCTCAATTACGCAGGCTTTTTTAGAGCTCTGGCAAGCTTATACATATACTATATGCCGTTCACGATCCCAGTGCATCTGCTTGCTATAGTACATCGCATAACCATCAACTCCATTATTTCGAATACGCCATTTTAAAACAACCTGCTAATCTAATACATCTGGATAAACATTCGTGCGAACACCTTGTCAAGTGTTTTTAGTTCTAACTTTCTTATAACTCAATTAAATTGAGTTCTTCATTACGCCCTCTGCCTGCTTTCTCTTTAGTATTTTCGCCAACAGAAACCTTGAAGGCTAATAATAGTAAGAATTAGCATAATCATTAAAAAATCTATAAATCTTTGCATATTTAATTAGTAACTTTTAAAATCCCTTCAGATACAGCCCTAAGACCACTGTACATATATTCAACAACAATAACAATAATACAAATAAACTGTACGTGTGTATTGGTGTGTGTGTGTGTGTGTGTGTGTGTTTTCTCTCAGCGAACATTGAAACAGAGATAGTTGCTGTTGCTCAGCAGCCACTGAGCTGTTGCTGTCTCACTGTTGCAGTCTCTCAGAACAAACAATAAAGCAAGCAAACAAAAATACACAAAACAATATTGTTGTTGTATTCAAAAGCTTTTTGCTTTGAGTCTGCTGGTCGCTCCTAAAGTTTGGCATTACACTGGGCAACAAAATTTTTGTTTGTCTCAGAGTAGAGAAAAAAGGCTTTGAATTTTTTTCGAGTTTAAGAGCAGTTTTCTAGGTCCCTCCAAATTGTTAAACAGATTTAATTGCTTTAAACATTTTTTTATATAACAACGGGCTTAGTTAAGCTGCAATATTTTTGTTTCAAGATTGGAAATAAACCGGAAATTCATATAGGTAGGTGATATAAAATAGACAGGAAAAATCGGGGAAATAGGAAAAGTGTAAAGTGCTGGACCTTGCTTAACGTAGGGTTCGAACCCACAACCTCTGGGATTACAGTCTAGGTCACTGTCGCTAGCCTATAGAGGCTGCGCTAATTGATATTAGTATTAAATTCATTTTTATTTTCAAGACACAGATTTAATTCAGAATTATAAAAAAATATTAAAAACAAGTTATGTTCAAGTACTGATGCCCCTACCTAATACGCATGTAATACTCGCTCAATATACATCGCAATGTCGAGGTCGATCCGCAAAGAGTTTTGGAGAAGTTTTTTTCTACACCTCGCAGAGTTAATTTATTATATAATAACTGAATATCAAGTCAAGACACAATAAAATGTCTTCATTTATAAGAAAAGTTTTTTATTTTTTTTTTTTGACTTCATAACCTAACATGATACACATATGTCAAACCCTTGGGCCATAACAGGGTCCACAACCACCACAGCAAGGATAACACATGTTAAAGACCGATAAAATTACTGAAATATTTTTTTCAGTAAAAATTGTTTTTATTTTTATATATTTTTTTTGTTTTTATTTCTATTTCTCACCTAAAACCCAATACAAAACTTGAAAAAAAAACACTTCAAATTTAGATGTTGTCTGTTCGAAATGTAAAAACGTAATGAGCTAAATAAAACTTAAAAATTGTTTGTTAAAATGTAAGTTTGAATTATGTAAAACTAAGGTTACTATGATGTGTTTTAAAAATTAAAATTTAAGTAAAAATATTCATTTTTGAATCCACAAGCCAATGTTTAAGAGAGTTCCGGCTAGGTTTAGTTAAGGTGAGAAAAATAGGCCTTAGCTATGCAACCTAAATAAATTGATTTTTTTTTTATATTTATGATTTTTTATGATTCAATATTGAGTATATTTATTTATCGCTACACATATAATATAATTAAGTGTATGAGATTTTAATTTAAGTTTAGCATTTATCGTAAAATGCACAAGGCCGCTTTTTTTTTAGTTTTTCTTTAAGATATACTTAAAGACTATGGCATAATTTTCGAGAAGGATCCGAAATTACCCGATCAAGAGCACCCGAAACTGGAGGTTGACTAAAAAATTTGGGTTGCTACTTTTATAAATAGATTGCCAATGCAAGCACAGAGATCTTTGACAGAAGCTCAAAATTAAAATTTACCACCTTAACTGTTTCAAATTTCATAAGTCGCCAATCGCTCACACAGAATCGCATGCGATTTTTACAGCTCTTTAAACATAATTACACTTATACATAGATATATCTTTAGATATTTTTTACACGAAATATAAAAATAAAAATTTATTTAGTAGATAAATAAAAATTATATATGTGAAATTTATATATATATATTTATATTTCAATTATTATTATTTTTCTAATTAAATAAATTAATGCAATTGTTTTTTTCCATAGCATTTAAAGTTAATGTGAATTATACAAAATACAAAAAAAAACAAATGTTTGTTCATATAAAGCGTCAAAATTAGCTTCAATTACAAATTTAAAATAAAATTAAAACAGAAAAAAACGAAACAAATTAAAAAATATTATGTGTACAACGGTAAATGGTTATAAATATATATATATAAATACATATAATATTTATCGATGAATATATTAACAAAATTTATTATGATATACAAATCTATATATATACATACAAATATAAATATATTATTTGTTTATTACTATATATATGATAAGACAGCAACATTACAAAAATTAAATAAAATGCATACAAATACCTACAAAAAATATACGCATGCTTATTTTTTATTTTTTAACAAGGTTTTCAGGCTTTAAAGTAAGTATTGGGGAACCCTTTTACAGAATCTGCAGTATATAACTTCGCTTATCCGCACTATGACGTGGTCTTGCCCATAATAACTTCGTTATTCGACATCAAAATCCGACGAAAGAAGCTTTAAAAACCTTATACAAACTGCAATAAAATAAAATTATCTCACAAAAAAACAAAAAATATATTAAATATTGCATGCAATTTGAAATTATAACAAAAATATCGCATGCGATTTTTAGTCATGCAATTTGAATTCAATACTAGATGCTCTAATAATATTAGTTAACTCATGCAATTTTGATTTATTGCCTTTAAATGACGTTAGAGTAAAATATCGCATGCAATTTTTCTGTATTTCATGTTACAATAACTTTTGCATTAACTAAATTTTCGACTCTGAAACTGGCTGGGATACCAGGCGAACAGAAATCAGCAGCAGGTTGCCAAACCAAAATGTGTCACTAAAAGTATGCTACACTTTTTTGCTGGAGTGCTTGCAATTTTTCAGCTTCGAATGCAGCGAAAAAAGTGTAGCATACTTTTAGTGACACATTTTGGCTTGGCAACCTGCTGCTGATTTCTGTTCGCCTGGTATCTCAGCTCGACTCGACTATGGCAAATTCAGCGAAATCGTTTTTTAAAAATCGTGACTCAGCATAAATACAACCAATGACAAATTTACTCCAATTTAGTCAGTTTTTAGTTCATTTTGGTATAGATTTTTGCCAGTTATTTGCTGTAAAGCTCGTAGGTAAAATAATACGCCAAGTTTGTATTTTATATTGAATTTTTTTATTTATTTATTATATTATTTATTAAATAATTTTATTTTTATTTTTATTATTTTATATATTTATATTAAATGATTTTGGTTTATTACATGCTACATTTGAACATGTTTTTTTGTTTTAATTGAATTTGTTAGAACGCTTATGTATTATATATTATATAGCTAGCACATCAATATTTATTTTATATATTTTTTTATTTATATTTGTTGTCTATTTGCAAAACTTTACAACATGAATCCTAAAAAAGCTTCATTTTAATAAATAATATTGTTATGGAACATTAACATTTTACATTACAAACTGATTTGAATTTTTTAAATTGGTTTTTGTAGGTTCTGCGTTAATTTACCTTATTTTGGAACTTATTTGAATCCCTTAATTTGATCATATCTCTGACTTCAAGCTAAACAGAGGCTGATTGTTCTGCCAATTCCCCCGTCTGTGAGACATCCTTTAGTTATCTATCCAGCATCCGGCCATTTTACCGCATACATTCAAAATATATAACTATGTACTTCTCCATATTATGGAGACCTTGGCATCGTTTCAGATAAGCAAGGCATATCTTAGAATATTTATTTCCGGTAAAAGTTGGAACATTCCGTAAGTTGAGCTCCAGATCTTACCATACATAATGAAAAACAAACCATATTTGGCCAGCCGCTTGAGATAGGTAGTAGTAAATTATCCTGTTAGAGGGGACGGGACAATCATATTTCCTAAAAGTAAAAAGTCATTAATTTTTGACTGTAATCAACGTAGTTTAAAAGCAATAATTTAAATTATAAAAAATATTTAAAATATGTGAACAGTAGAGCTGGACATCGATTCGATTTAATCGATTCTTTTTTCTGACAAAAACATCGATTTTGGTTTATTGAGAATCGATCTTTTTGAGGCAACTTTACGATAAATGCACATTAGGGCGAATTAATTTGTATGGGGCAAAATGAACGATTTGAGATTATGAGCGATTTTGATTCTTTTGGTCATTTTAAGAATTTATGTCCAAGAAGCTATGGGGCTAAGATAAATTCGAGTCGCCCACTTTTTCAATAAATAAATTTTGACGTGGTTACTCATGGCTAGTAGCTCTACCAACTGTGTAAAAATCATCAAAATCGGAGAAGGTCGCCAAAAAAGTGGCCCGTTTCACTTATTTTCGCCGATAAATATTTTTTTTTTTATATAGAATTCCTTTTCTGTGATAATCTGCGGTTTTAAATAGGTAGCGCTTACCGTTGTGGGGCGATTAATCGATTAAATCGTTTTTACTAATCGAGCTAATTACGAAAATTCTTGACTTAAGAGGGGTTTATTTTCACACAGAAGTATATATGCCTATCTCAGCTAAGATTTGGGGTACCGCTGCAAAGTCAAACTTCGTCTGGATGCGATTTGAACGCCAGTAAATTTGAGTTTGCATTATGTCTTCTATTTGAAAGATGTGGGAAGCCAAATCTGCTATTTCGCAAGCAACCGCTATGCAAAAAGTGTTTTCAGATCGACCTCAATAAGGAGACTGATACTTTAATAAGTGTAATAAACTCATTGAAAAATTTCCTCGAAGAAGAGCAATAACAAATAAAAATAAAAATTTACATTTACTTGGCCACACAACAAGACTTAAAAAAACTTTAGTTAGTTATACAAATAAATTTAAAAAGAAATTAAAAATAAATAAAAAAAAGGAAATTTTTTTTATAATCTACACTAACCTAATTATCTAGGATTCGAGCAATATCAGCCGACAGTGAGTGTAAGATAAAAAATTTCGAAAGTGTTCTAACTTGGGAATTACTAGAGATAATTACATGATCCAAAATTCATTTTTAAGTATTTTTTTAGATATACAATTTTTTGATACCCAGCAAAAACAAAAAATGCCAAGGGGATTTAATATACAAAAAAACTAAGTTTTAGTAACTTTGGCGACGTTTACCGCCTAAAATACCAACATCGGGGTATACCTTCCATTACAAATTAGATTTTAAATTTTTAGTTAAATTTTGAACCTTTTGAAAATGTTTGTGTTCGACTTATTCAATTCGAGATAAATGGGCTTAAACAAATGTCAAAAAACCGAAAAAACCTACGGGGGAAGAAGGTCACCATTTTGGTTTTAGACTTTTTGGATGGTCCTTAACATAATTAAGCAAGAGAAATTCTAGTACATATGTAATTTTTTCCTGGCTAAAACCTATTTTTACTGTACTAATTCTACATTTTGTTAATACGTATCAGTACTCGAAAATTTTTGTTGTTCAGTGTTTATTTTGTATACAATAAGTTGGCTTTTTGCATTGCTATTGAAGCTTTTTAATTTTTGTTTACGTTTGCTCAGTGTTTTTTTTCACGTTAGTATATATATTTTATTGGCAAAGCTTTCAAACGGTGCAAATTTAAGTTGTTGTCACTCAAACTCAATAGAGGGCGCTTGTGTAGGATTAATTATTTGCAAATTATTGGCGCCTGGCTTTATGGTAAAACGGTTAATTATATCAAAATGATTGTTAAACAAAATTTGCAAGCAATAAATTGAATTAAGATGGAAATAGAAAATAAAAGAAGAAAAAACTTTATTTTCAATTAAGTAAATAAATATGGCACATCAGAACAAGTCTTCTTACATATGTCCTGTTACTTCTAGTAGTGCATATGGCCAACAGAATAATTAGCATTAAATATTTGTAGAGAACTGTTTATTTATTAGATTTTTTTTTTAACTTTTTTTCCAAAATAATATATATATAATATATAATTCCCTGTTAGACCCCTTGGAGGAGGGGCATAGGGGATCTCTATTAATAACTGTTCGAAAAGAACAGGGACCTACAGTTTATAGCCGAATCCGAACGGCGGTGTCTTTAATTAATAGAGACTTTCCAAAATAATACAAAGCTGAAAAATTCTTTTAAGAATTATTATAATGCTCTAAACCTTACATAAGGTTGTTATTAATTATGTAATACAAAACTTTCTAAATATTAAATTTATTTTAATGGCTTGATTAAGAAATATGATGGGGTAAGAAAGGGAAAATGGCATCTGTTCTTTGGAGCGGGTTTTATAGATATTTTGTATCTCTTAATTTTTATACCCTGTACGTGCAAAGGGTATACTAGATTTGTGCAATGTATGTAGCGGACAGAAGGAGGCTTGGCAGATCCCAAGTCCTTTATACCAAAATGCTTATCATAACCTCGGGTAGCGATTGAACCATGTCCGTCTGTCGGTTCTGTTTCGGAAAAAGGTACAGGGTATTACACAGGGTATTACATTTTTTTATACGTATCGTGTATATTTATGTTAACAATCTAGTCACCAAAATCGATATTTAGACAAACCAGTTTCAGGCAGCAGGTATTGACTGATTTATCTTTTGTTGACCATGTCATTTAATTTTTCAAAGCCCATCAAAATTTGATTACAACTGTGGTGGTCTTCTTCGTTGCCCTTAATTAGATTTAAATGATCTGACCGAAGTGTAACACTTATTTCTCCGGGCTTACATCTTCTTGTACTCTTTTTCTGAGGCAATGACCTGCAAGCTAATGCTAATGCTAAATCAATAACAATTAATCAGATAGAGGCCAACCATTGCAGTCAAGGCAAAAAAATGATTATACATAGCCAATACTTGATAAATTGAGTTTAATTATGATAGCAATCATAAAAAATCAGCAGAACCAGCTACTCCTAGCTATACCGACTAAATACGCATGCAGTGCGTATACGTAATTTTTTCATTAATGCGATGTACGAAAGTGCAGATCCAATAAATGTGACAACCTTTATTATTATTATTGGGACACTGTCGAAGTTTAAGATTTCTAGGTTTATACTTGAAATTAATTCTAAGGGAGACTCACCTCTAGGATTTGTGCCCGAGCTTCCCCATACCATGTGATGCGCATTTGCATCGCATCCTACAATGATGGGTAGATGTTGCCTCCTGCAGTGCTCCACGAGTGATTGTACCTCGGGCGGCTGGCAGGTGTTATCTAACGCAAAGTATACTGAGGCAACGACAAAAGTCTTCATGTCACCGGCATCCTCGACCACAATAGGGACGCAGTCTCTGCTGAGAAATTCTGTAAGTACGTTATAATTAATATTTCTACTTGCTAAGATACAGGATCTAGGGAGTGGGGGACCCTATGGTCCCAAATTACCTTGGCATCTTTCACATACAGTCCATTTATTCCCTGGTTATACCAGGGTTTCTGTACCAAGGCTAGCCCTAGGCGTTGTTTGGTGAACATCTCTGCCAGCACGGCCGAGGCCGCTTTGGTACGGTGGATGTTCAGCTGGGCTATCCTTGTACTTCCGATCATAGGATCGACTCCATCATTGGCGTCTGGGGTCTGGAGGTTGTCTCCGGATCCCCCTCAGCTTCTGTGCCCAGTCCATGGCCAGATCTGCTAGGGAGTCGGAGGTGTTAAGTCCCTCCTCTTCTGAAGCAGATTGGGGATGTGGGGCCGGTGTATCCGGATCTTTGGTAGTTGCTTTTTCTTTTCTTAAACCCTTGACGGGTATACTTCCAAACCGGAATTTAATCATGTGGTCGGTTCGAAATGTGACAACCTTAGTTATACAAGACAAATAATTTTGATAATAAATTTTAATTACAAAAATTAAAATACTTATAATAGTTACTTAGTAATATATTTAAATTATAGAATAAAAAACTTTGAATAATTTCTTAATTAGCTTTATTGATCGACGATTATTGGCAAGCTATGATATATTTAACCTATAAAGCTTTAGGTTAGTGGCAAATATATAAATAAATAAATAAATTTGAACCGATTTTAAAATGCTTTCATATACTATGGCCAAAAAAGGCTACGTTATGGCACATCTTTTTAATAGATATTCTTGATATTTGTATTACGAATTATTGTTGGTTGGTTTGGGTGCCGTTTGAGTGACAACATATTCAAACTCGATTAGCGCTAATGCGCCATTTCGTTACACCACTTATGGGAACCACTGCTGTTCGGTTTACTCAAACCATCTCGATCCGATAATAAACATGCTGATGTCGTCTAAGTTCTTTTCTGCCAAGTCACGTAGGCTTCCTATCGCGAAGCTTCCTAGTGCTCTGTGGCGTAAGGACCCCAATCGTGGGCACTCACATAAATAATGGTAAACTGTCTCTTCTGTGTTCTCCTGGTCACAGCTTCGGCATCTGACGTTGTAGGGCCAGCCCATTTTCTTTGCATGGTTATTGTCGTTGCTATTCTGAAGATCATTGTTCTTGGCTTGCTTAGCAGTTCGGCCGTTCTACGCTTGTCGTATTTCCAAATTTCCTTTGCAATCTTGCAAGTGCCAATATTTTTCCATCTGGTTTCAGCCTTGTTCTGAGCTCGCAGAAGAAGTTCTCTCTTGATAGCGCTGAGTGGGTATTTGACAGCTACCTCCGCTGCTTCGCCATCTAATGCTCCTTTTCTCGCCAGTTCATCAGCCTTTTCATTCCCGTATACGTTCCTATGTCCGGGAACCCATACGAGAGCGATGTTCATTCTGCTTGTAAGGGCATTTAGATCTTCTTTGCATTGTTTGATGATTTCTGAGTTCACGGTTGGCGATTTGATCGCCAGCAAAGCTGCTTGACTGTCGGAGAATATACACACCTCCGCCAGCTGACTCGGATGATTATTCAGCACTTTACATGCTTCTCTGATGCCAAAGACTTCCGCCTGGAAGATGCTGTTTCTGTTGCCTAGGCGATAGGAGAGAGATACTTCGAGTTCATCCGAGTAGACCCCTGCTCCTATACCGCGATCCATCTTGGATCCGTCAGTATAGATTGCAGCTGCGTCTGCTCTTATTACCCTGTTCATATCCCACTCCTTTCGCGTAGGGAATCTGACGTCGAACCTCTTCTTGAAGTCCAGTACTGGTGTTATGTAATCTGTTGATTTGCTAGTCTCTTGACCCTTCAGAATGCTGCCCTGTCCGAAGGTGCTAGTCCTCCAGAGCCCAGTTTCTTTGATTCTGGTGGCCGTGTTTGCTGCAGTTAGCTTTAATTGGATGTCAATCGGAATCATATTCAGGATCACATTTAACGCCTCTGCTGGGCATGATCTAATCACGCCCGTGACACTTGCACAGGCCGCTCGTAGCAGGAATTATTTTAATGTATAATCTTTACACTACCTAATAAATTCAAACCATATTTTAAACTTTATTCGACTACTTAGGTTTAAACACACTTTTTAAAAAGCTCTTTTGTATGATTACTACCGTCATATACCTTCTATAATAATATTTTGCGCTCGAATTTAAAAATAATTTATGAAAGCTTTGACGTAAGAGCTTTTCACTAGCCAGCAGCTAACAATGAAGTTAGCATTTCCTGTCAAGCTGTTAGGCTGGTCTATTATTTCTACCACTTTAATGATTTGTTTACAACTTTGTTGGCTCGCAATTTACCGCAAGCATTGATACCTTTTACGTTCCACCACGCTCTCCCTCTCTTTCCTCTGTTGGCCCCCCCTGCAGTTTGTGCCTTACACAAAGCCTCAAAAAAGCTTTAATGTCAAAAGTATTTGACATGCGTGCGGGCAAAAATTCAATAAAAGGGGGCTCGCTTCTGTTTTGGCCTACATGCACACGAACGCGCACGAACGCACACGAAGGCTTAAACACGAACGTAACTTGGTCAACGGAAGCTTCAAGTGCAATCCTTTGGCTGAGAGCACAACGCACAGAACGTAGCGTAGCTTTAAAAGCTAAGAGATTTGTATGCGAAACGCTCAGTTGCCAAAGGACACTCAGGATGTGTGCATATCTTACGGGCGCTCAAAAGTAGACCACAGAAATTTTTCACTGTTGCGTATTAAAAATGTGTGCGCGTATGTGTATGTGTACGTGTGTGTGTGTGCGTTTAATGTGTGCTTTACAATATTTGCTGTGAATTATTAATGCAAAGTAAAATTGATGGAAGTTTTTTAATACATATATAAAGTGTTTACTCGAATAAAAAAAAACAAGAAGCAGCTGTCACTGAAGCCAGTCAAAACGTAAGCGAAACTTTTCAAATTGCAATTTTTTTAATATAAAAATGGGTCCATGAGCATCCATCCATCCAATACCATGCTGAGTTGTTCCAATTTAACGTGCAGCCAAAACTGCATTTCTAAAGCGCATTTTCTCTCACACTCTCTCACTCTCTGAATACACTCACTTACGCTCTTGCTCTCCTTAGTCCTTAATACGCAGCTTTTGTTTGTATATTTCGAGTTTCGATTTCGTTTCTAAATCAAAAAGTGTCAGGTGCGGGTGTCATTGCCAGCGCCGTTGCTGCGGCTACCTGTAGATACTATACTCAATACACTGTGCGTATGTGTTAGTGACAAAGTCCTTGAATACGGTTTTTTTGTATTGTTTTAATGCCGCTCTGTCTTTTACGGCTGCTCCTGCACGCCGATGCGTGTCTTTCCGACTCTAATTAATTTATAATTCAAGGTCCAATGAGCTGCCACTGAAGGTTAAATATGATGGACTGCTGGCAATGCTATCTCTATCTCTAGCTTTGATTTCTGTCTTTGACTTGGAGGTTTCCAATCTCTAAGCGCCAACGACTTTGGGTATTAGCATTAGTCAAATGATTCAGCTGAACATGTGCGTATGTTTTTTTGTAATATTTTGATCCAGTTTTTGGCCTTAAAGCCAAAAAGCTAGCAGTTCCTGGCTTACTTAAATTAATTTTCTGGGTGGTTATTATTTTTGTTAGACTGTTAATAAGCTTATGAAAGGTCCGAGAAGTGCTTCAAATGAGCTATACTCAAAATACTAAGTTTTTTAATTGTTGAATCAAAGATGTTCTGATTTGGCTTAATATTGTAACAAGTTAAAAAATAAGTATAAGTGATAATGTTTCAAAAGTATTTATTTTAAATTTTAAGTTAATTTTAAAATGAGTCTTCAAAAATTCTTTTAAAAGCATAAAAAAGAGTATTACGGAACAACCGAAACATTGTCATGTGCTTAATCTTACTGCTATCTGGCTAAGCTCAACTAAAGTTCCAACACGCCATTTTGAAAATGCATCTCGAGGAACTCAAGCACAAACAGTCGAACTCGAGTTCCTCAATTGACACCAAATCCAGGGCACTTATGAGGCCCACTTTCCCAGATAGTGAATTCAAAATTTTAAAATAATTTATATTGTGTCTTATTAAAATATTATGCATACCTCTTTAGAAAAGTTCTTATGCAATAAAAGTACCCTAAAATTTATATAATTATTATATTTACATAGAAAAAGTGATTTTGATTAAGTGAATATCAAAAGAATTTAGAAAATACAAATTACAGATTTATTTTATTCTTAAGATCTTATGAGATCCAATTAAAAAACATTTCAATTTATGTACAGGTGTACAGGTGTATCTAATCAGATGAATGGGAAATAATGTTTATAAGCTAAAATAATATTATTATTATATGCAGAACGATTATAAATAAATTTATAATCTAGCTTAGGGTTAGGGGGTTAGCGCTAGCTGGCTACTGAGGTCTTTGGGGAAACTAAAATATATGTATAGGTACAGGGTGCGCCATTTGAATGTGGTCGATGGAAATATTGAATAACTTTGACAGATTTCAACCGATTGACGTCGTCGAACACATTTTGGAAAGGTTATTGCATTACAATTTTAACCATGAATCGATTCACGCCCAAAGAACGCGCGGAAATTATTATTCGAGTGAGTGAATCGGAGCCCGATTTTTGGGAGCGAATTTTAATGACTGATGAGGCCCATTTCACGCTATCTGGCACTGTAAATAAACAAAACTGTCGCATTTGGGGGAAAGAAAATCCTCATACTATCTATCAAACTCCACTGCATGATCAGAAAGTGGCTGTTTGGGCCGGTGTCTGCTCAAAAACCATCATCGGTCCGTTCTTCTTCAGAGTTGGGGAAACTGTCAATGGGGATTGGTATCGATGGATGTTGGCACACTCTGTTTTACCAGAAATGCGTGAATAAGGTCTTAAAGGCTTTTGGTTTCAACAAGACGGCGCGACATGTCACACCGCGAAAAAATATTTCCATCGACCACATTCAAATGGCGCACCCTGTATATGGGTACACTTCAATTTTGATGATAAATTAACGTTTTGGAGCGAACAATTTTCGTCATCTTGTCTACTTTTTCATGCCGTATTGTGGTTTTAGATATTTTAAATTAAAGCAGCTAAAGTGAATTTTTAATCTTAGTCTTAGAAAAACATTATTGCAGTCCCTTTTATATAATATTCCGAAACTTTTAAGGTGCTTAATGAGTATAAGTATACATATATAGCCTATACCTTATTGGAGAATCCAAGATAGCCGAAAGCGGAATATATGAATTTTTTTGTTTTTTATTTCAAAGCGATTTTTTTATTGTTTTATATAACAAATACCATACCATAAGATATAATAAATATATCCGTATAAAGGCTAAGAATTGACGTTCCATTTAATCAAGTAATTAAGGAAACAATAAGAGTAGTGGTTTTTTATTGTCGATATAAAACCGAAGTTAAGTATCTTCTTTCCCCACTAATTATTCTTTTATTGTAATTGTGGGTGTTGCATCACTAGTACATTAGTAAAAAAAAATAGTTATTATAAATTGGTCCTTTTTTCACTTATTACTGAAAGAAACCTGCCAATCGTATACGAATAATTATATATTGGTAATGTTCATCCTTAAAAATGCTTCACTGAAAGAATGAGACATTCAGATGCGCCCCTGTCGGTCTTAAAAAAGTGTTAAAGATTTTTCGAATATTTCTCGGTCGTCATTGTCATAGTTGATTTTATTTTTTGAGCTATCCAAGCTACCTATCGAATTTATTATAATTGAAATCTTAAAAATTAAAATAAAATTTATTTGCAAATTGAACTATGCAGTTTTTTTGAAACGAAGTTCTTAAACGTAATTAGTTGAAAGTTTAAACTTTTAAAGTCCCAGTTCTTTGAATTAGTTTCTTTCTACAAAAATTTTAAAAAATTTTCTAAAATTATATTTTTATAATATATGCCGTAAAATAATAATGAATTATTCAGCCTGAAGGCCTTGTTGCTCTGGCTTCATTCTTTATATTTTAGAATTAAATTCTAATTTATAAATAAATAAAAAAAAAAATAATGAATTTATGAAAATAGGATTCAGGAAATATATTTATTTTTGCAAGAATCGGCAGTAACCTAGTTCTTTATAAAACTTTCTTTCTAAAAATTTACGAAACTGTCTAAAATTGTATTTTTGTACAAGAGACAATAATATATGTCTTGAAATAAAAATGAATAGGATTCAGAAAACTTATTTCTTAAAAAAAAAATAAACCTATCACATCTGTCACAATATCTTTCCCCGATAACCCGCAGTAGGTTTTTGGTGGTTTTTGGGCACACCGTTGACTCTACAGGGTGGTCCATATAAAAATTGGAATTCAATTTTGCTATAAAAACAAAACGGCTGAATATTTTTCAATGTTCAAAGTTTTATTTGAAAGGTTGGTTCATGACATTTATTTATGAAAAATAATTTCGGTCAAATGACCACCACGGCTGGCTTGGCAGCTTGCCACTCGGTCGGTCCAATTTTTGAGCACATTTTCGATTGTTTCGGGCCTTTTCCTGGCAATAGCGGCTCCAATTTCGTTTTTCAGCTCATTAATTGTTTGCGGATTGTTGGCATAATATTTATCTTTCACCGCAGCCCAAAGATAATAGTCCAAAGGCGTCAAATCGCAGCTTTTTGGTGGCCAATTCACAACGCTATTTCGGCTGATTAAGCGATTTCTGAAGATTGTGCGCAGAAGATCGATTGTGGTGTTCGCTGTGTGGCACGGGGCGCCGTCTTGTTGAAACCAAATATCGTCCAAGGCTTCATCTTCAATTTGTTCGAAGAACCAGTTGGTCAGCATTGCGCGGTAGCGCACGCCATTGATGGTTTCGGCGGCTCCTTCTACATTTTCGAAGTAAAATGGGCCGATGACGCCGCCAGACCAAATTCCACACCAAACAGTCACTTGTTGTGGGTGCATTGGCTTCTCTTGGACAATTTTGCTTATTAACAAAACCACCGAGGTGGAAATGAGCCTCGTCCGAGCAGATGATTTTTCGATAAAATTCGCCATCTTCGGCCAAACGATCTTCCGCCCAATTTTAATATTTCCCAACTTTCTTCGAGCGTATAGCGTCCCATTTCGTAAATGTCAATGTTTTTACTAAATATTTACCAATATATGAATGATATTTGACGTTCCAAACAGTAGATGGACCACCCTGTATTAATGGTTACAAGTGCCCTCGAATCACAATTTTTGGTAAGCTGATTCACATTTTTGTTTAATATTCTTATAATAAGTCAGCTTTTAAATGCTGTGGTATCACCAAGCCAACATCTCCTTGAAGGACTTTTCCAATATTTCACTTAAAGCGTCGATTTCGTTTACCACTCTGTCGAAGTAAGCACGCTTCAACAATTTTTGTAACGCTAAGTAAATAAGTATATAGTCTAGCCCAGTCAATTGAACAAAATCTAATGTACAAAATAAATATTTATACATGCCAGTTAGTTTTATTCAGAACAAACTAGAAAAGTTTGCAAACTCCATCGATTAACCAAACCTACAAGTGCATTAAAATGCTGGGAAATCCCAGCTTTTAGGCTAAACTATTTTGGCTTTATCAAATTCTCATGCTAGCGAGCCATTCGAACTTATGTCAGTATGTGAGAAAAATGCTTATTAAAATTGTGAACATAATTGTAGCATTTGGTGCACATCATGAAGTACCAACCTGCACGCTAGGATCCTGTTCAATTGGCCCAACATTAACCAAACCAACAAACTACGCCAAGCATTGAACTGATGAAAGTGAACCATATTAAACATTACGTATACGCGATGTTGCACGGTCTGGCAACTTTGGCGAGCAATAACAAAAACAAACAAACAACGAACAGGAAAAAAAGCTTTTTATTGCTAGCCATTAGTGCGCGCTCTTGCGCTCTCTTTGCACTCTCGCTCACACTCTTGCTCTCCGGAATGCCTTGTTGCCTTCTTAATGCAACAAAAAAAAACACACACACACACACACTGAGCAACATTTTGTGGGGGTATAAATTGAGTTGCCTCCCCTCCCAACGCCGCTGCAGACACAAACATTCTCGCTTGAGTAGAAAATTTCAATGATTTTTTTTTCTGATATTTTGCTTAGTGTGAAACGAACCAACAACTTAAACGAAACGAACGCGCGCGTAAAATACCAACAAGAATATTCAAATATATAAAGAAGAAAATAAAAACACAAATAGAAATATCTAAATCTAAACATATTTACTATATTAACAACTAGTACCTATATCAACTACATAATAGCATAAATAATAGAAAAAAAATAATTTATTAAAAAAAAACTGAAATAAACCGAAAATTTGTAAAGCGCAAAAACAAAATTAACAACAAATTAAATTAAAATTAAAAAAGATTTAAGAAATATTAACATGAATGCTCCGACTAAACGACAACAGAGAAAAAAACATTGAATCCACAAGTAGCTGAAATAGAAAACATCTGCAACATCAGGATTTTTTTCGAATCTTTTGCGGAACGTACTTAAATTAAAAATGTGCATATTATACTCAAAAATCCATATAAACAAAAATACTGCAATTTTAAATTAAACATTAAGCTAAAATTTTATACATTTTGGAATTCTATGTGTCTGTTGGGAACAAATGTAAGTAATTAAAAAACTCTTTGCTTATCAAAAAAAGTAAATAATATAATTTATAAACATGCTGTTCAGATTTAAATATAGTGTTTATAATAATGTACTGTAACGCAGCGATTAATTTATTTTACTGAAGCATATGATTTAGCTTAAAGACTTTTTGCAATTAGCCTGCTCTATGTATACATAAATACTGCAGTATATAGTGAGTATATAGTGAGTGCTACACCTCTGAAATAAACGTGTGACTAATTTCTTTTGTTTAGAAAATAAATAAATAACGTGCTTCTTTGCTGTTAAATTAAAATAACACAAATGTCTAAATTAGACAGTTTTACCATATATATCAAGTTATTAAACCTTTAAATTAGCATATATATTTAAAACATTTTTAAAAATTTTGTACATCAAGACTTATAGATAATGACGTTAAGAGTCAGAGTCATCGAAAGGCTTTTGACTAGCCCTAAGTGCATTACTTTTTTCTGAAGAATTTTAATTAATTTATTTATTTATAGAGACATAGGCCCGGTTAAGATTATAAACATATAGAAACATATTTTGCACTTTGTATTGTTTATACTACTAAGTCAGAAATTATACAGTGAATTGCTTATTGGACACCATTGAAAATATTTTCTTTATTAAAATTATATGTGTATCTTTATACGAGGTGTGTTCAAAAAGTATCGCGAATTTTGTGTTTTTTCAAAAATTATTTATTTATTCATGAACATCTATATGTCCCCTTCAAAGTAATTTCCATGAGATATTATACACTTGTGCCAACGGTTTTTCCAATCTTCGAAGCGGACAGCATCCAACATCTCATTAGCAATGTTCATGCGATGCTGTTTTTGGTCGAAATTGAGCAATTTTGGTACAAATTTCGCGGCGACCCGTCTCATGCCCAAATCATTGATAAAAATCGAATGCCACGAGCCAATCGATATGTCTAGGTCCTCAGCAACTTCTCTAACGGTGATTCGACGATTGGCCAATACCATTCTCTTCACTTCATAAATTTTTTGGTCTGTTGTTGAAGTGCTCGGGTTTCCGGCACGCTCTTCGTCGTTCACATCTTCTCGGCCTTCTGAGAACATTTTGTACCACCGATAAACGTTGCTTAGGTCCAAGGTAGCATCTCCGTAAGCCACAGTCAACATTCGGAATGCATCCGCGCGCTTAATTTCGTTTTTCACACAAAATTGGATATAGGTTCTTTGATCCATTTTTTGAATAAAAATCGAAGACGAGCCAAAATACGTGGCATAAGTGACAGACATGAGTACCAATATAACGCCACAAAAAATCGAAATTCGAATATACGTAATGCGAAAATTCAAAATTCGCGTTACTTTTTGAACACACCTCGTATAGCTCCCATAGGAACGATCGGTCAAAAAATTGTTTCTTCGTGTTTTTGGATTTTTATGAAGGAACCGGATTTTATTGCCAGCTAGTGCTACAGGGCCTGACTTAACGTACGCCCTGTTAAGACCATAAATATATAGAAACATTATTTGCACCTATTATTGTTTATATTACTCTGTCAGAAATTACACAGTGAAAGCTTATTAGACTCCACTGAAAATATTTTCTTTATTAAAATTATATGTGTATCTCTATATACTTTTCGATATAAAATTTGCTAATTTTCCTATAGCTATCTCACACGAGATCAGTAGATTTTTTTCCTTATAAATAAAAAAACTTTCTTAAGCAGAAATTATGTTTTTGAACGTTATTTAAGCATATCAGGAATTTGAGTTTGAGATCCATTCTTTAGAACCTAAAACACTTTACACGACACGCTCAAAACTTTCAATGAATCAAAAACTATTGTTCCACTTTATGATAATTTTTTAGCAAATAAAAAGTTTGGGAATTAGTTTGCTTTAAAGCATTCCAATAAAAGTTCAACGGTTAAGGAACTACCATCCTATTGTAAGATTATCTTTTTAGGAAACAAAATTTTATGGGAAATAGCTTGCTTTAAAGGAGAACGTTATCTGCAAGTTCGATCATAAGTAACAATAGTAAAATGTTCTCAAATTCCTTTAAATTAATAAGGACAACTAATTTTTCTGAACTACTTCATTTCTATTGATTCATAAAAAAAAAAAAAATTCTCGTAAATCTCGTTAAACCGGCATGGTTGATTTTTGGTACCCTGTACCATCATATATTTTACACATAATATGACTTTTTTAAAAAAAAAATTGTCTCCAATGTCTCCATAAATATTCAAGATCAAAGATACCAAAAATTACTTTTTTTTTTAAAAAAAAAAAAACATTCGTGGCTGGATACAGTGAGCACCCGGTATAGTAAACACCCCGACATAATGAATATCTAAATTTTTACATAGAGTACACTATTTAGTGAACAATCGAAAGCCTCTAAATAGTGAACCAAATTTTGAAAGCATTTTCAAGGAGAAACGACCGAAAAATACACAAAAAGGAATCAGAAGCTAAAGCGGGTATTCCCCTTAATTGTACTTTTGCTGTTGATTGCTGCAAAACCAGCTGTTTCTTGACGTTATTGCTTGTTTTATTTACCTTTTCATTTTCCTAGAAATATATTCAAATGATATCTTGCACAAATGTCAACTTTGATCAAATAAAATGAGTTTCAAACAAAAAAATTTGAAATGTCAAATGATATAGTGAACAGCCTTGACACTGTGAACACCCCTTGCAATAATTAGTTCACTATATCCAGACACGACTGTATATAAAAAAAAATTATGTATTTATAACTTTTCCTAAAAAAATATATAGAGCCAAAGAGTGTTTCGTTAAATATTGGATATCAAAGATTTCAAAATCTGTTTTTTTTTTTAATTTTTGCAAATAACACTTTACCCATGCCTTCATATTTTGTATAAAATTGGTATACGACATCCATCACTAAAATATTTTTTCTTTTTTTTTTTGTAATGCTAATAAATAATTTTCATTTAATTAAGCGATTAATTTTATTTACTCAATATTGGATACCTTCTATGTCGAAAATTCTTCTTGTTGCTTTAAAAAATATGAATAAGAAAATTGCTTTTAGAAAAACTTTGATTTAACCTTTTAAATTTGTTTCTTAAGATAAAAATTTGTTCAATTACAAAAACAAAAATTAAATTGTTAAAGGTTAAAATATGCAAACTTCCTCAAGTTACCGAATTTTAATTATTTTGATTAGCGCGCAATGTTAACGCAGGCTCTATTTTATAATTTATTTAAAAAAACATATTTAGTCTTTTTTTTTTTTAAATTTCGATCTTTTTTTTGTTTTTGAGTGCGCTCCAAATTTAATTTTTTTAATCGCTTAAATGAAAATGTTATTATTAAAACATATTAAAAATTTTGTTTTTTTAATTTTTGATATTTTTTTTAATTCAAAATTTTTTCTTTCATTACTTTTCAATTTAAAAAATAAAAAAAAATTTGTTGAAATTTAAAAAAAAAATGGTTTATTAAAATAAAATATATCGGCGAAAATAAGTTTAAGTATTTTTTGGCGACCTTCTCCGATTTTGATGATTTTTAGAGCTGCTAGCCAATAGTAACCACTTACTAAAAAAATTGTTAAAAAAAAACGAGTTTATTTTTTAAAATTAATATTTTAGCTATCATGGTAAATCAAATTCGCATCAATATTTTTATGCGTTTAGAAGATATGGCTTATCAAAAAATAGTCTAAAAATGAAAAACCCGATATTCAGTTATCGATAACTCGATAAATAATCGGAATTTTGCAATAAAATTTAAAAAAACGACTTGGCGAAACCGTATCAGAACAAATAAAATTAATAAATTAATTATTTTGGATTAAATTCGGCATAGTGCTTAGGTACTACATAACAATTTGTATTGCTGCATTTAGTTACAATTTCTTTGCAAAGAATCGATTTACATTCATTCCGCAGATTGATCCTATGGGGGCTATATGCTATAGTAAGCCGATGTTGATTACATTTGGGTCAGTGCCAGAGAGTTCTAAAAAACTTTATTATGTATAATATAATGCCGAGACTAATAAAATATAATAAACTTGAGTTTCGTTAAATAAGAGGGGTACAAAATTTAAAGTTGCGTTTCTGTAGTCCTCATTATCTCAGATCTAGGCTTTCTGAGTTAAAAATGAAAAGTAGTAGAAAGTTCTTGAAGCTAATTAAAGTCAAGCCAAGTTCTCTAAGGAGTTCAGCGGACTCTGCATCAGGCTATCCTTTGTCTAATTATTTAAATATTCTACAGAAGTTTTTCATTTAATCGTGTTAGAAGTTGCTCAAAAATTTAAGTTAGCCCACAAGTTTTAAGTGCAACTCTCTTTTCTCTTTTCTATATCAATTTTAGAGTGGTCGCCAACTTCATTTATAAATTTACAATGAGAATAAAAAACTTTTGAGTATTGCTTGCTTCAAATGCTTCTTTGGTAGTTAAGCTAGTCCACAGGAACTTCAAAACTACCTAACTAAAATCCTTTATTGAGTAAACAAATCTATTAAATTTTTAAACACAACTAAAAAGAACAATTATTGTTAATTCAGAACGACCTAGCTAAAGTCCTTTATTGAGCAAACAAAATTTATTAAATTTATACAACAACTAAAAAGAGCAATTATTGTTAATAAAACATTTATTAGTTTGCTCAGACAACCTAATAAAATCAAGTCGACTCTACAAAATTTTCAATTGAAGCTTTAAAAGTTGATTTAATAACAGCCAGCTCGAATTCAATTTGTATTCCGTTTGAGGAAACTTAATATATATTTGAAAATTTGTTGATCAAATTAGCTGCTCACTGATAAAAAATAAAAACGAAATACATACCAACATTTGTTGTTGTTGTTGTTGGTGTTGTCGTTGTTGTTCTTGTTCTTGTTAAAAACTTGTGACACATGCGAATGTACAACAAAGCTGAAACGCCGCTTCCTATCAGAGACACACATACACTCACTAATATACTAACAAAAACACACACACACGCAAACAACGTTTACATGGCCGCCATCATACACTTATTTGTCATTTGCTGTTACTGGTACCACACGGCGTATGAGTTTTCATGGGAAAGTCTATGTGAACTTATTTGTATACACTGCACGCATAGGGGTCACGGGTAGTTAAGTTTTGTAGAATTTATGTAATGAGTAGGAG
Source organism: Chymomyza amoena (assembly GCA_037043745.1). Classification (NCBI taxonomy): domain Eukaryota; kingdom Metazoa; phylum Arthropoda; class Insecta; order Diptera; family Drosophilidae; genus Chymomyza; species Chymomyza amoena. The sequence goes on from JBAMAX010003047.1 coordinate 79,283, forward strand.
TAGGCGTGAGAGAGCATAAGTTTTTTATGCCTACTTTATATAGGCTCCCTCCTCGGGCAGCGTTTGAGACAAAGACCATAGGAGAAACCAGGCTAGAGCTACCAAAGTTAAAACGAGAGCAGCTTGACAAGCCAACGACTTGCAAAATTTCTCACTTATATTCAGATAGACTAAAAGATGTCTTGGCAAAAGAAATCATTGATAAAATTGATATAATATTCGATGTTATTAGAGATAAACCCTTCATGGCGACAAATTTTTTAGCATCTAGCCATTTCTTTAGTTTTGGAAAGAGAAACAATGGTAAGGGGCAGATCTGGGAAGTATGATGAATGAGACATTAAGGGAAGGTTCGTTTTTTGCCGATAAGGCTTAGTTTGGGAAATATTTGTGGCAAATATGAGAAATATTTTGATGAATGAGACATTAAGGGGAGGTTCTTTCAAATTTTGACAATAAGAAGGCGAAGTTTGGAAAATATTTTTGGAATGATGAAAATATAATACTTACAAACTTCCTGTTTTGATTATTAAATGCGCTTTTTATTGTACAATAACTAGGCATTTTTATCTCGACGTTATTCAAAATGGCGGCTTTTGTCTCCCTCTGCACGTAGAACATCGTCCCCGAATTTCAGTTATCCAGCATCTTGTAGTGAAATGAAATGAAAAATGTTTTTTGTTTATTGAAATTCTCTGTGGCCTCTACTTAGTCAGAATAGATATCGATGAAAAATTAACTAAAAAACGTTCGAAAAATTTTTTTAAGAATAACAATTAACAATTTTTAATTTATATTTTTAGTATACGCCAAAAATTTAATCCTTTCTAACA
>JBAMAX010003048.1:0-125704 GCA_037043745.1 Chymomyza amoena
CTTTAGTAAGGCTGAATATTTAAAAGAATTTTTTATACTAAAAAAATACTACATTTGGCCTTAATAGAAACGGATAAACCAAAAATCGTTTAGCCTGACGTTACAAAATATAAGAATGAGCTTTGGCTTTAAATATATTATATATAAGTTCCTCTAACTCCGGGTGGATCGTAGGGCTTTAAATACAAAATGCAAAATTTTTACTAACTGGGTTTAAAACTTTTTTTAGCATGATTTAAACATTTTCAATTCAAAAACCATGGTCGTTTTTTGGTATAGCTACAATATTTGGTGTGACGTTATTTAAATTTGCACTAAAATTTTTTGAAATATTTTTCAATTATTTAAATCGTCACATTTACAAGACTTTTTATTCTAAAAAAACTGGAATATTCGGCCTTAACAATGCGAAGACATAAGCAAGAAATTGCTTGGCGTGACGTTATGAAAAATTGAATGGGATTTGGGCTTGGAGCATAATTTAACTTTTTCAATTTAAAAATCATTCCCGTTTTAAAACTTTGAGATTTTTTTACTAAAAAAACTGACAACATTCGGCATTAACGATGGAAAGACATAGGCACTAAATCGCTTAGCGTGACGTTACAAAACATAAGAATGGGCTGCAAAATCAACTTTTTCCATTTTTTCTTATAGCTATAGTAGCTGGCGTGACGTTATTTAAATTTGCATTCAAAATGTATTAATAAAATAACAATAGATATATATACAAGTTTCTCTAACTCCGGGTGGATCGTAGGGCCAAAACAAAAGAATGAATTGAAGTCCGACCGATTTTCTGCAAGTTGTTTGAGGCTATTCTAGTCTGTATGGGAGTCCCGAAGGTCAGCATCCACCATGCGACGCCAAGAGGTTGTTGGTCTTCCACGGCTTCTTGCGCCTTGCGGGTTCCATGAGCGCAGCTCTACAGATTTCGCAGGTGTCTTTGTTAAAATAACAATACTCAGCATTAATTAGGATATAAACAAAAAATCCTATGGCGTGACGTTACAAAAATAGGAGTGCATTTCGGCTTGCAGTACAGAACAAAAAATTTCTTCTATTGGGCTTATAACTTTTTAAGCATAATTTGTTTGTTTTTTTTTATCAAAAAACATTCCCATGTTTTTTTATAGCTAGAATATTTGGCGTGACGTTATTTAAATTAGCTTTAAATTTTTATTTTTGTTATTAATATTTATTACCTATTTCAATCAATAAAAATGTTAAATTTTGGCTTCGATATTAATCATTTTAATGCATATTCTTTATTTATTCAAAAAATAACGATAATTAGGGGACTAGAGATTTATAACCTATCCAGGTGAAACTAATATTATGCACATAGTATGAGCTGTGGATATCTCATTGTGTAAGTTTTACCTCGATGCGTTTTCGTATACGAACCCTATCGGTACCACAATGATTTTTTTTGTTGACGTATTTACATATAGACATATATTATACAGATAAAATATAATAATTACATGGTAAATGCTCTAGAAAAAGACAAATCTGAGCCAAAAAAATATGAATTTTAAGCTTTGTAGACAGATTTGTTGCCATCTTGTAAACTTAGTTATGGGGCAAGATTAGAACTCTCTTTGAATTCAACATTTTTTTTAGTACTTTTCTTTAATGTGATAATTCAATAAGCGGATACAGAAGTTACTGTCGTTACGGTCTTAACTTAGACTTAGATTAAACCTTAGCACGATAGTGTTAAGACATAACATCAAAAAATCATATAAAACGAATTAATTTGGAGGCTATCTTAGAACAAAGCAAAACTGGGCCTCAGATTCGGTTTCATGGGGAATTTGAGCTTACTCATACACACATTAATTTATTTTGAAGGTATTCTTAGTAATTTGACGTTCTGGGCTTTTTTGAACTCGGATTGGAGTTTAGAGTAGAATTAGATTTGTTGTATTTTGAGAAACAGTAGGAGGTCAGGTTTGCCCCAGTAAGTTAACGCTGTGGGATTTTTTTGAGCTCGAGAAACTTATTTAGTTTTAAATATAATCTTTCATTCATATTCATTTTTGTTATTACCGTATTACCTATACGGTCAGGTTTGCCCCACAATAATATATTTTGAAGGTAGTCTTAGTTATTTGACGTACTGGTCTTTTTTGAACTCGGACTGGATTTTAGAGAAGAATTAGAATTGTTGTATTTTGAGAAACAGTAGAAGGTCGGGTTTGCCCCAGTAACTTAACGCTGTGGGATTTTTTTTTATTGAGAAACATATTTAGTTTTAAATATAATCTTTCATTCATATTCATTTTTGTTGAATTCGCAAAAATAAAATTTGGGAGAAAAAAAAAATAATCATAATTTCCATAGTTAAGAAACACAATCAAAAATGCTTAAAACTTCTTTCACGCTTAAAACCCCAAAATTTCCAAAATTTGCAACAAATATAATTTTCATTTCTAGCACCGAAAAAATTTCCTATCACAAAATTCATTTACGAAACTGAGAACACTCCAAACGATCGTAGTTTACATTTCCTTGTTAGTGTTACCAACTGGGCCCGTAAAGCTTCAGCTGCAAATTGTGCGTAAAATGCGTGACCAAATAGACGCCCCATGAAGTCTCTGCCGTCACTCCTCCCTCCCCTGCCCAACCTACTTAACCACAACGTTTAGTCAGCGCGTTTTGCTGCTTGCTGCATGTTGCATGATAATTATGCAATAGCTTTATGTCAGCTTGTTAGTACGCTCTACACGCCGCTCTTCCACAAACCGCCCACTGCCACCGCTGGGGCTGCCACCACTGTCATTGCCACTCCCACTTTGAGTGCAGGCCAACACACATTTGTATTCGGAATCGTATATGGTCTAGGCATGCCAAGCACACTAAATCATTTCCGTCACAAATTCTATGACTGTAAACTGAAATACAACCGGCACCGGCACCACCCCTACATGCTGCCCGCTGCCTTGACTTGGTATTATCAAATGGCCAAGCTGCCATTTTATGCCCATTTTTATGGTAATTAATGTGGGACAACTACGCAGCGGACATTGTCCCGAAACTGGTTACATTTTGCCCGTTGGCTGACGTTGCGTATGAGTAATATGTGGAATGTTTTTTTTTTTGTGTTTTAGTCACGGAGAAATGCGGCGAAAAGTTCATAAGTTGCATAAATTAGCAACAATAGCAACAACTGCTTAAGTTGGTTTGGTTAGAAAATGCAATTACGGTTAACAGTGCGTATGCGCAATTTTTTGAGTTAAGTGAATTTTTATAACATTTCTTGACTTTTAAGTCGGCTTTGGCGCTTTTGACATTACAGCTCTGTTTTAATTGTGTCGTGCTGCATTCAACATACTTAAATTAAATTTTTTTTTGTATTTTGTGTCGTTGTTGCATGCAACCAATGGCGCCTGTCATAACCTCAAACATGCGCAGCGAAAATGTCAAAGCAAAAAAATATTTTTGTGTGAAAATTAAGCGGCATGTAATTTATGTTGACTTCGAGCTGCTGAAAAATCGAATGTAACTTAATTTGAAATAGATTTTTTTTTTACCTAGGCAAACAAGTTCTGTCCGTCTGTCCGTCTGTCGTTCGTTGCAGCCTTCAGTTATATACATACTTGTTAACTGGTACAATCACCTCGCCGTGTATTAACCTCTCTCGGGTAATCGAGCAATAGCAACAAGAAAAAAAAACGTGACTCGTATAGATGGCGAAATAAATTTTTAGCGAGCTGTACCAGCTGTATACAGAATTGTGAACGAACCTTCGATTCAAACACTGAACCGAACCAGCTCTGATCAAGCCTTGCAATTGCTTTGCAATTCAAATGCATTTGCAATTGATTTTCGTTATGGACGCCTTTTGTTGTTAAGAGTTTTTCGCTTTTCTTGTTACGTTGTTATTTAAATAACTATTTTGGTTTTGTTTTATTTATTTTTTTTTGTCGGCCGCAATGCATAGACAATAAATTGAATTGAAATTTGTATATTTTGATAACAAATTGACAATGCGTTTAGAATAGACAGCAGCGGCAAGTAGGTGACTCGGATGCAAAGTGTCATTCAACTTGTAGGCGTTAAATTAAGGCAAAAGTTGCAAATTTATAACACTGACTTGCTTAAAAGTTATTAAACATTATCTTCTTGGAGCATTTCCTTCAGGATGGTTAAAGAACTAAAGACTATTCCCTTCTTGACGCATCGATCTGCTCTAGATCAGATCTTATGATCACGGAATTATTTCATAACAAGAAATTTAGATCTCTACTTCCAAGTTGGGAGACTTGAGCTGATGGCAGCCCGTGTGGAAACCTCCGGTGGCAACAATGGTTCACGGATGGGTCCAAAACTGAGCAGGGTGTAAAATCTCTACCGCAAGGGGTATCTGGACCAGCGTGTTTCAAGCGGAGATTTATGCCCTTAGTCTCATTCACAAGGGAAGCAGGGGAGCAAACATCTGTATTTACTCAAAAAGCCAAGCGGCTATTAGAGCATTGTCACCTTGGAGCATCTCCTCCAGGATGGTAAAGAATGCCGTAATTACCTCCAAACCCTGTTCTCCCGGAATAAAGTCGTGCTATGTTGGGTACCTGGACATTCAGGAGTGCTAACACGTTCGCTGACGATCTAACACGACAGGGTGCCTCCATCCTGACTACATCTCCTGCGCCGTTCTGTGGTATTGGTTGGTCCACAATCAAGACCATGATAAACAAATGGCCTGCAGGAGAACATAGGGGATACTGGTTCTCCTTACCGAGGGTAGGTCAAGCAAAAATGCTTGTCACACCTCTGAATATGATCAAGACAAAAGGTCTTGGCAGAGCGAACTTAAAACTCCTGGTAGCATACTTATCTGGCCACCACACCTACAGAAAATTGGCCTATCGGACTCTTCAGAGTGCAGAATCTGTCCCGAAGACGATGAAACCATCAGACAATTGGCCTGTGGGACTTTTTAGAGTGCAGACTCTGTCTCGAATTTGATGAAACCATCACACAATTGGCCTATCGGACACTTTGGAGTGCAGACTCTGTCTCGAATTTGATGAAACCATCAGACAATTGGCCTATCGAACACTTCAGGGTGCGGACTCTGTCTCGAAGACGATGAAACCATCAGACAATTGGCCTATCGGGCACTTCAGAGTATTGACTCTGTCTCGAAGTCGATGAAAACATCAGACAATTGGCCTATCGGGCACTTCAGAGTGCAGAATCTGTCTCGAAGACGATGAAACCATCAGACAATTGGCCTATCGGACTCTTCAGAGTGCAGACTCTGTCTCGAAGACGATAAAACCATCAGACATACTCTCTGTGACTTCCCAGCGCTGGTATGGGACAGAGGCTGTCACATGGGAAAGGAACAGATTAGTCCCTTCCATTTTAGGTCAATACCATTAAAAGTCCTACTGCTATTCATGCGTAAAGCGGAAAGTCTTTTGCCGTAATTCATGGTAATGGTACAAAAGTCCTTTTGGTCGCAATGCCCCACCTCTTTTTGAGGAGCCCTTACGGAAAAAAATTTTCCAGATCACATCATCTCCCGAAGATCTGATATCAATTGGACAGCAAGATTGTGCGAATAACGCGGTGTTAATTCTGGCTTTGAGGTCTCCTAAAACAAAGACAATTGCTGAGCTCATATTACGAGATGCAAATTTTTATCAAAATGCCTTCAAAACAGTAACTGCTTGGATGTTCAAAAGTACGAGGATAGGTTACATAATACATTACTTTTATGCCTTTTTTTTCCTTACTGGGATACTCTTTATTAGTCTTGACTTATAAAGAAATGGAGCGGGGTTTCTTAAAGTTGCACTATTATGATGGGCAGCGTTGGAGACAGACCTCTTTGTGAGCAATCCATACGAGGAAAAAAAAAAAATTAAATGTATGTATGCAAAATAGTTGTCTGCACATTTTGTCTCTAAGTACTGATTTCTAATTACATAAACACATAGAAATATGTGCTTAAATTCATAACTTAATCACACAGCTATATAAATAAAGCCTACATACTAAGCTTTCTATTATTCTCTTACAAGATTTATTCTAATGACGATAGTAACGAAACTAAATTTGCTCGTAAACTACACTGCAGTCTAACTCTATCTTAAGCACCTTAAAATTGTGCTCCTGCTGGCTGCTGTTGCAACAATTTGTGGCCTGAAACTGCTATCAGCATGCACCTGCTCAGCAGTGGCCAATTAAAACAAATCAAAACTAGACTTTATATGCAATAAATACAAGCCTACATCTCCACTTTAGACAAGTATCTATACATACATACACGTATATGATAGTCAGCTTATCGCATTTCACAATTTTAGAACAAACCCAACAACAAATGCAAAAACAAAACGCAGCAGGCAGCCAGCTACAACAACAGCAACAACGACAACTATGTCCAAGTAACTAACCTAACCTACGCTAACCCAATTCAGAGCCCGGCCAGTTCAATAACCCAACGTACTACGACAACAACAAGAACAACAACTGCAACGATCAACAACGTTATAATATGCACGGAGGCAAACAAACAAACAGACCATGGCAGCAGAGCGGGATGTGCTGAACTGACAGACCAACTGACAGAGTGACAAACAGTTTACCTACAAAAACAACAACAAAAAATCTGCATTGGCGTCGACTCTGGCGGCAAATTTTTAATCGTCCAACACTTGACAGCTGCACACACAGATACACACGCATACATGTCGTCATACAAAATTATTATAATTCTAAAATATAGATTAGCTGTAAATCTTATGCCTAATCAGCAGACAACGTCGACGTCGACGACAACGCCAACGCTGACGTCAACGCAATGCAAAATGAGCGGCCAGAACTTTGCTTGAACAAAAATTATGCGAGAGCCAGCGCAATAGGCACACACACACATAGACACACATACACACAAGCCTCTGCCTCTGCGCGCTTTAATGACATGCATGCTGCTGCTGCTGCTAGCCTGCCTCAACTAGAACTTGCTTGACGTCGTTGTTGTTAGCATCTCTGTCGTTGTTGTGTCGTCAGCGTCGCTGTCGCCGTTGCCGTCACCATTTCAGTTTGAGCGAGTTCAATGCACTTTGTGTAGCGGCATATTTTGCATTTTGCCCAGCTCGCTCTCACACACTTACACACCATAGCCTATGTGTGTGCGTCTCTGTTGTGCGCCCTGGGGGCCAACGCCATAGTCGACAATCACAGCATTTGCGTCGACCTATCTTTTTGCATTTTTCCCATTTTCTTTTTTTTTCGCTTCATTCTGTTCTATTCTACGTTGTTCTCTGCAACACTATTGTGCACTGTGTTCTATTCTAGCATATTCCAAGCTATTCTGTTCTGTTTCTATTTAGTTCCTTGGCACATTGCTGGCTTTGGTTTTTCCTGCGGTTTTTACACTCTTTGTGTTAGCTTTTTTTTTCTTTTTTGGCCATGTTTTAAGCCGCACAATGACCCACAAGTTTGAACTGGCTCCTGTTATTTTTTTTTTGTAGCTGTGCCTTTCTATTCCGCTCTCAATGGCTTACAAGTTTTGACGCTTTTCTTTGGACAGTCTCTGGTCTCTGATACCAAAAATACATTTTTGGCACACTTTGCGCCCACTCTATCAGCTCTATTTTTTTGGCAGGCTCCTTTTGCCTTTAAAACTCAAACAGCATAATTGCAATAATGATGTAGACAGGCCAAGACAAACACACAGACAACTAAAATTAGATGCTTGTCACTTAGAATTTTGTAGGTTCTGTTAATTAAAAGCAATTAAAAATAGACACTGCGCCCGCCCAACGTTGCCGCCTTAAAAAAAACAAAAACGAAACGAAAAGAAAATTCCTCTTGCTTGACATTTCTGACGGAAACACAAATTTAAGGCATTTGAAAAACGATTTGTCGACGCTTGACTCTGGGATGCTGATGGCGACACTCGAGACACGGCAAAAATAAAATAAAACAATTTTCAGTGAAATAAAAGCAAAACTCATACACACACATTTTGCTGCCGCCATTTTTATTATTAGAATTTAAGTATGGTAGAAATATGTGTTGGAAAATTGCAGTCATATGAAATTTGTACAAAAGTTTTGTAGTTTTTGGTAGATATTTTAGTGCTATGTAAATGGGTTAAAAGGGAACCCACTTTTTCCCGAAAGTACAGACTACTGCATACCGCAGGAATATTTCACAAGCAAATTCAGAGATTATATATCAACCAGGGAGGAGTGGAGTACAGGTATAGCAGGTTCAGCTGGCTCGTTAAAGATATACACGGACGGTTCCAAGCTAAACGTCTACGTTGACGAACTCAACGTCAGAGCTGGTTTCCGACTCCCGGGTCACTACAGTGTTTTTCAGGCAGAGGTCCGAAACCTATATGCACTCTGAAAATCCGATAGGCCAATTTTCTGTAGACAGAAACAGTCTAACAGTGTGGTGGTCAGATAGGTAAGCTACCAGGAACTTTAGGTCTGCTCTGCCAAGACCTTTTGTCTTGATCGCATCCAGAGGTTTGACAGCACTTTTGCTCGACGAAGCCCCGGAAGGGAAAACCAGTATCTCCTATGTTCTCCTGCAGGCCATTTGTTTATCATGGTCTTGATTGTGAACCAACCAATACCACAGAAGGGCGCAGGAGATGTAGTCAGGATGGAGGCACCTTGTCGGGCTAAATCGCCAGCGATCGTGTTACCACTCCTGAGTGTATGAGTGTACAGATACCCAAAATAGCACGACTTTGTTCCGGAAGGACAGGGTTTGGAGGTAATTATGCCTTTTTTAACCATCCTGGAGGAGATGCTCCAAGATGCTCTAATAGCAGCTTGGCTATCTGAGTAAATGCAGATGTTTGCTAACCGGCTTCCATAAGGCCGCAGATCTGCCTATGTCATAAATCTCCGCTTGAAAGACGCTGGACCTCATTACGGTAGAGATTTTGGTGTTGGGTCCAACGACTCCAACATCTACATCCTGCTTAAGAAGGGAGAAGAGATATAAATTTTTTGTTATGAAATAATTCCGTGATCATAAGATCTGATCTACAGCAGATCGATACGTCCAGTGCCTTAAGACAGGAGCTACTTTTGACAGGACATTTTGGACAAAGTAGCTGCTAATTTGCATTCTGATCTAAGCACGGACCTTTTAATTGTGTACCAGCGTTGCCAACTGCATCAGTATTCACGAATTGCGTTATTTTTGATGCTCAAAGAAGTAGGGTTGTCACCACTTCGAGCTTTACCCGCAGTCTACGGTCCTAAAGCATAATCTCCAGTCAAGTTTTAAAAAATATGTGAAATTATCTTAGAATTTTTCTTGTACAGCCAGCTATCGAAGTCACTTATATATTATCAGGCTCACAACTCTTTATCAATAAATAAGAAATTGCACAGATGATGATCGACTTTTGGATATGAAATGTACAAAGTATCGATCCTAAAAGCCATTTAAAATTACATTTAAACTATGCTTAGATACTGAGCGCTACTACCTTTAATCTCAACTAATATTCATAAAAGTGTAAAAAAGTTTGTACACACTGATTAAGCTGATAACTAATCTTTATATAATGTTAATAGATCTAAAAAATTGCCAAAATAGTCTGCGTATTTGTTCCTTTAAAAAAGACTATTCCATTCCTAGAATCTCACATATTTGCTTGACAACACTAAATGAAGTGTTGCAAAGTTGTTGCCAAGCGCATCCCACATACATACATGCAGCATGTGCTCGATGTTGTTGCTGTTGTTGTTGTTGTTGCTGTCTTCGACGTCGCCAACGTCAACGTCATCGTAGTCTTTGCAATTGCGTAGCTTGGCGCGTCGGCGCTTGTCGCCAGTGCGTTTTGCTGCCTGAGGTTATTGAACGCCAACGACCTCACTTTGCATGCCACACACACATATACACACATATACATATATACGCACACAAACACACGCATGTCTCTTAAACACAATCTACACTCTGGGTAACAACCATAAGTAAATGGCTGTGTAATTTTTATTTATATATAATTTTCTTGTTGTTTTTGTGTGTATTAAATTTATGCATATGTAGTTAAATTATTCAAATAAAAAATAAAAATATTAGACTTATGTAATATTTGCGTGTGTGCGTAAGGGGCCAACTTTTGTGATTTAGAAAAAAATGAGCAAGTTTTGAAGACCACTTAGATTATAAAATAGAGCTTAAGTTTTTTGAAGGATAAATTTTGTAATGGGATTGTGTTATCAGGACAGAATAATTGAAGAAATTTTCTTAATTTAGGAATTTTATAGTTTCTATCAATAAGATAATGCAGCACCTCTAATCGGTCCTGAAACACACTGGGATTCGAAACCACGTGGTACGGGAACTACTGAGAATAGAGGAGAATAACTAACGATTGCTTCACTGGGCACATATACCAGGGCTTAAATAGTCAAATACCCTCAAAATAATGGTAACTCACGGGAAGAGAGAATCCTGACGGGCCTTATGACGGGACATTGTAGGCTCCTTAGCCACTTAAACAAAATTGGCATAGTGGATGGTGGACTATGTCGCTTCCGTAGCATGGACGAAAAAACTTCTTCGCATGAATTATGTGAATGTATGGCACTCACCGGTAAAAGAAACAGGCTTAGGACTTTTGGGAAAGCTCTGAGCCATAAAGGGGGTGCAATAGATCCACTTGGTTCGCAGCACATTTCTACACCTTGAAAAAAAAACTTCGTGTAGGAAATTTTTGCAATAATGTGAATTTTAGCAAACTTCATCTGCTGTAAATTATTTTAATAAACTTTGTGTTATACCAAAAAAAAACCTTCAGGCCTGTTCTAGGTGCGACTCGTTTTGAAAAGTCATAACGAGTGCATTCCGACAAATGGTGCTCTAGATTTCGACTGAGTTCGAATCGACTTCGATCGTTTTCGAATCGTTTTCATTTCGAGTGTTATCGGTAACCATTTGTATAGAACAACTGGCCAGCTATCGATAAGTTCACTTGTAGAGTTACCACAAGTTTTCGGATGTTCGAAAATTTTATTAATTTATTTTTACTTTTTGCCAACATCTTCCTGAGTGACAAATATTTTGAATTTATTTACAAATTTTGCACAATTTGTTGTATATACATATTATAAGCCATCCATAAATAAAATGATCTTCGAATTTACTTATGCAATCAGACAACACATAACTTTTCGAAGTTCTGATTCCATTCCATTCCGCCTAGATCTCAGAGATGGTAAGAGCTAGAGTAGCCAAACTTTCACATTAGATCCCATATTATTCCATAGGAGACAAGTTTATTTTATTTTTTTTTGACATCGGGGATAAATTATAAATCAAACACCTATATGGGTGTTTGAGACGACCTCGAAAAAAAAAAAAGTTTTAGGTGGATAATTCGTTTGTTCATGAAGATATCGTAACCAAATTTGGCATTCGAAAGTTTTTTATAGTTCCCAATCATTGTACCAAATTTAATGACAATCGGTTGACTATGTAATATAGCTCCCATAGGACCAATCGGTCCAAAAAAACGTTTTTCATACAAAATTCGATGTGTTTCGTTTGTTTGTAAAGATATTTGAACTAAATTCGGCATTCAGATCTTTTTTAAGGTTTAAGCACTGTGTCAAATTTTATTGAAATCGGTAGACTATATTATATAGCTCCCATAGGAACGATCTGTAAAAAAAAAATTGTTTGCTTAAAAGTTCTTCTGTTTTTGGTTTTTTGTGAAGGAACCGGATTTTATTGCAAGCTAGTGGTACAGGATATCCCAAAGTCGTCCGCGCCCGACTTTACATACGCCATTTTTTATAATAAAACTAAATAATACAATTTAACCTTAATTCGTTCAAGTGAGCACATCTTAATTTTCTTAAAACATTAAAAAATAATACAAAATTAATTTTAGTGCAATTAATGCGAATATTTAAATAAAAAAATCAAAATACATTTTATTTCGACAGCCGCGAGCCAAACTTTTCAAAACGTGCCGACTTTTGTCGAAATCGAAATCTAGAACATGCCTGAATGTGATTTTTTTCAAGCCTTTTTATGTTTGTAAATTATTTTAGTTAATTTTGTCTTATACCCAAAAGAACCTTGCTTCAAAGTAACGCTTAAAAAAAGTTCCAACAACGCACTTTTGCAGCCCTGGTTATGCCTATCAATGCGCTCTCATGCATTTTACAACACTAGATTTTTTAAGTTTTTGGCACTCTAATATAAATTCATGTGAGTGAGTTTAATTGTCTAACAATTTGTATGCAGCTGTAATTTGCACACTCAAAAGCGATTTCGAAATTTTACAAAAATTGTAATAGAACATAATTATGATGTCAGTGTGTGTGTGAGCAGAGAGACGCCCACTTCCTGCTGCTGCTTGCCCGCCTGCCTGCCTGCTTGCCATATGACTCAATAATAAAAATAATTTTCAGTGAGTTTTGTCATAAATAAAACCAAAAAAAAAACAACGAACATAAAATAAAATAAAACACGTTGAAATCAAATCGAAGCAAAGTCGTATTGCATAATGCTGCTGCAGCTGTTGGCTGCGGGCTGCAGACTGCAGACTGACTCTGCCACCGCCCGCCTATTTAGTGCAAATGCTGTCAGAGCAGGCGCCCACTTATGGGGCAAGCAAAACCAAATCATAACGCGAATAAAGGTAGAAATGCGTTGCAAGCATTGAACAGCTGAAAATCAAATCAAAACGCCCATATAAAGCCATGAGGCAGTGTTGAAAGCTGTTTCAATGGTGAGTCATCAAACGAGCCGCCAAAGCAGACAGCGAGCAATTTATTTGACAGTTTTTTGCCATTAAAAGAGCGCAACAAAAAAGGCAAAGACAACAACAGCAACAGTAAGAACAACCAACTGATTGAAATTGTTTTAAGTGTGTGCGGGTGTGTGTGTGTATATGTGTGTGTGTCAGCATTGAAGCTGCGCTGCAGAGTTCAGTGCACTTTGCATGGCTTGAGGCCGTCGCTCACACCTGCCCTGCTTACGCTCATTCGCTCACTCACACACAAGCACACACACACTCTCTTGCAGCCTGCTGCTGCTGTCTAACTGCACTGCTTGCGCTGCTTAGCCTGCATACGCAATTCTGCACGTTCTCTCTCTCTCTTTGGCGCGCTCTCAAAAACTTTGCCAAATGCCAATGACCGCACTGGCTGCAGCAACAACAAGAACTGCAACATCAAGAGCAGTAATAGAAACTGCAGTTAGATTGGGCAGGCAAATGACTGCGGTTGCCTTTACCGTTGTTGTTATTGTTGTTGTTGCTGTGCTTGTTGTAGCTGTTGCAACTGCACGCAGAAGACCTTGCCGCATGTGGCTGCAGTCTTAACTGCCTGCCATTCATTTTGTTAGCTTGAAACAAGTTTGATTTTTTATCTCTCTTATGCTGTGTGTCTATGCGGCGTATGCGCAATATTTTTGTTACTTTTTTGCTACTTTTTGGTTCTTTTAAGCCAACTGTCTTAATATTTGGTGCAAGTTATGACGCCAATGCTGCTGTTGCTGCCACGCTACCACTTAAATAATTTATTTATACAGTCAACAGTCAAGAGTAACAAAATAATTGGCATAATGGTTCATAATTGAATAGACCAACTTCGTAACCCACAACACGTGGCACATTGGCCGCAACTATTATTTTGAGTATATGGGAGTCAGAGTCAGTCGCTTGGTCATAATGCGCAAAGATAATCGCAAAATAATTACGCAAAGTTCAGTGAACTGCTACAGCAAATAGATAAAATAGACATACTACATGGTAAAAAAAATAGACAAACAAGCCACCAAAAAGCAGCCCAAGAAATAAATATAAAAAAACTAAAACTAACACAAAGCAAAAGTATTTGCCATACAAAAAAGTCAGAAATATGTGTAAATAGATATGAGTATGTCTGTGTTTGTGTATAGATAAAAATATGAAAATTAAGTAGAACATTGCGTTGGGGCGTTCTACAGATTCGTCAGGGCTAAAAAGCAAGTTCTAAAATGAAATGTTGTTTCAGAAAGCTATTTTGTCAACAGTATCGCAGGGAAGTTTTTAATCATAGCATTATATAGTAGCTATATGATTTCCTTTATCTCATGCTGGAGCTTAGGGCATAGAAGGTAGGTAGAAACTATGTATGATAAACGAAAATTTTTGTAAGAAAAAAAGAATACATAAAATGTTATAAATACCCGTCCAGAAAAAGTTCCTTCCGCTTATCCTGAAACAAAAAAAAAATTGTATTTAATATTTTGGAAGATGTTAAAAATTATATATACAAAATATCAATTAAAAATTGTTTTTAATATGAAAGATGTGTTGTAAAAATAAAAATATTATTTTAAAAAATTGTTAGAAATAGCAAAAATAGTAATTAAAAACAAAAAAATAATATATATATATCTATATATATAAAGGAAACTTATGTTTTACGTGTTACAGGTGTTCTCATGAACGCGTCGATGAATTTAAAATCTAATTTGAAAAGAGGTTAGAGGTTGTCAATACAGAGGTTTTAGGCCAATTGCAATGTGTTTATATGCATGTATATGTGAGATATACGAATTTTTGTGAATATCGTTTTACGTGTTACGGGTGTTCCCATGAACGCATCGATGAATTTTAAATCTGATTTTTGCATATGTTAGAGGTTGTCAATACGGAGGTTTTAAACTTATTGGTTGGTGAGATATACCCATTTTTGTGAACATCGTGATTGTAGCATACTAGAAAATTGTTCAACGCCTGGTATTGGACGTTAAGTGCAGACAGAAGCGTAGTCGCAAGGGGGTTGAAATGTAGTTTCTGTGGGGCATGAATTCATTAGAGATGCAAGCTCTCTTAAGAATACTTAAGTTCGTTCATGCGGCTTTTTGGAGAGTCATGAAAGTCAACTAATCCAAAAATTTTATGATTGTCTAGGTAAGCTAACAAGAGAATCTTACGATGTTTAGCTTTAGCTTAAGCGTATTCAACAAGTTTGGGCAGGACAACGTCTGCAGAGCTCACTAGTAACTATATATAAAAAAGATATATTAAAATGAATTTAGAGAAAACATCCCTATCACATACTATATTTTATGTGTGTAGCGATTTATTTCTTCTGTACTGCGGGGGATCGGAGAAAGATATTGGCATGATTCAACAAACTTCGTTTTCTGAGGAAATATGCGCACCAGCTGATAAAGTTTGGTGTCTCTAGCTCTTCTAGTCTCCGAGATCTAGGCGTTCATACGTACGGACGGACGGACGGACGGACGGACAGACAGACATCGCTACCCTAGGTTATGATAAGCATTTGGGTATAAAGGACTTGGGGTCTGGCACTTTTTGTAGCTATAGGTACCGGGCATAAAAATATTTTTAAACTATATTATAACTTAATAGTAACAAAAGTTATGTCTCGACTTAAAAAGTTTTGGGTACATAAATCTACCAACTCAGCTACTATTTTCTATGTTTTTTAGTCGATACTTCAACGTACACACGTACAGTATAACTCACACTATTACGTGACGATTTTTCTAGAATTTTTCAGTCATTGCAATCTAATCTAAGAGCTGGGTTCTAAAAGCCATTTTTTATTTATAAAGACCATATAAACCTATATATAAAGTTTAATTTTGGAGTATGAATATTTCCGGTGTTCATGGAGTACAGATTTAAAAATTAATATATTATTTCCCATACTTTTAAATATACTCTTACTATAAAAAAGGCCCTATGCTCTAGGAGTCGAGGATGACAGAAGATAAAAATATTACTACATGTGCGATAATGCTTCTCTGTGTTGTTAGCCTATTCTCTCTCCAATTCTCTCCTATCTACAGAGTCAGATGTCTACATAATTCGACATATGTAGTGTCCCTAAATCATATGGTTTTTTAAGAGGTCTGCCAGGTATCATATTCTGATCTTCTGATTCATATGTGCTGAACTACCACCGGAGCTGTTATACTTTATATAGAACAACAACTGTTCCGTCACGCCTTATTCCGCTCACTACACTGATCATTCTAATTGTTAGCTATATTCATAATCATATTCATTAATCTACTCATTTGAAAGCCTAAAAAATATCGTCGATCGTAAAGCACTCACTAAATGTTTTTAACAAAACTTGAATCCTGCAAGTTCCAGCTGTCCAACTCAATAGATTTCCGATTTCGATCTCGCCAAAGCCAAACATGTACTCGTTACATTCTTTTTTTTTCCAAAACACAATAGTTAGATTTGTCCCAAAAACCAGCTCTTAAATTACCATTCCATTTACCTGACCAGCTCCTTTCTTATTGCTTTTGCTTTAGCCAAAAATTGTATATGCCTTTCGCTTTATCCTTCAACCTTGCTGAGCTGCGGTCATTGCTCCAGCTGCAACATACTCATACGTACACAAGGCAGACCAAAGCAATTTTTAAGGTTAACGCTGCAGTAGCGCCATCTGGCGGGGTAAGCCTTAATATGCTTTTGTGCATAGCCAAACACTTTTACCCACAATTTTGCAGCTAACAGAGGCAGCGCTGTCGCTGTCGACGTCATGATTGTAGTACATAAAACGTAACCCCTAAAACTTGTACATAGATCAACCAACCCCCCTACCAACTCCCACTTAGAGTTAGCCCAGGCAACGGCTGAGAGTTCAGTGAACGCAAAGTAGGTCAAAGCAAAGCGGCAGCAACAACAACAACAATTACAACCCCTCGGAGCAGAAAGCAACGTGACAGCAGCCACGAAGCAGAAGCAGCAGCAGCAAAAGTGAAATGAGCCAGAGAATATAGGGTGAGTTGGCGCAGAGAGTGTAGGCTGTGAGTGGGCGGGTCGGTTGGCCTAACTTTGCCACATCTTTGCTGCTGTGGCACTCAGGCTGCTTGTCTGTCTGATATACACAGGTGTCTTATATCGCGCGCCAAAAATTGTCGTGGAAAGGAAACATTTTATGCACTAGACATGTTGAATGTTCTTTGGAGTTTACGGGAAGAACCATATTTCTAGCGGAATATAGTACTAAGAACTGCTTTACGTTTGGACTTTAGTTCTTGAAAGAAGTTCGGTGAGGCACTCTGGTTGCTGTTTCTAAAACTTCTTCTGTGGGAAGTACGTAAGGGTATAACCAGGTATCTATGACCTGCTTCGAGTTCATACGCCTGGTTATAAGGACAACACTGCAATTATGACCACAAATTGAGTCTCTCTCTACGTACAGCTAGATTTCCCAAGCATTCTAATGAGACAAAAACAACATGAGCTCAGTCAACTCAGCAGTTCTCCATTTTGTATGCATTGGATTTGACCAATTAAATTCATTTCCTTCCGCTAGGCCATTTCCTACTCTTTTTATGCCGTAAATCCCACTGTGCCTAATCACAGCGTAACTAGAAGCTTGTATAACCATCTCCAACATTTGCCTATGCAAAAGTTCTTGAGAACTTGCTGTGCGCCAAGTCAAGGAGAGCCATATGACGACAAAATGTGTTGGAGAAAATAGCTAGAAAAATCTCAGCCCTCTCAAACGGTCTCTCCCTAGCACTCACTCACTATTTTATGTCTTTGTATTGTACATGAGCTCTGATTTTGTTACTCTTAGCTGTGCTACAGCTTTAAGGTTATTGCAGTGCATTGTCCTCAATCCATAGAACACTGTCGCTCTTAGACGTCGTCCCTGGCTGCACATCATTAAGACAAATGCTGTCCACTAGCAGACTCAAACACGTTGTGCCCCTCGCAGTATTCAAAATTTAAGTATTTTAGTTTATAGATCTGGCAAACCGTACTTCTAGACTATATTAACCAATTTCCTGTTGTTCCTATTCGATGCTGCATATAAATTCAGCAAATAGCGCTCCAAATCTCTGTGCTGTGCGCCCAACACGCACGTGGCCCAGTCGGCACACACAACCCAACTACAAAATGCAACCATGAGCTGGCAAAGTTGAACGAACCGAGCTAGTTGCAACTGTGACGTCAATGAGCACGAGGCCAAAGCTGGGTGGGCAGACCAATAAATAGACATACTAGTAGTCAACTGCTAGGTAGGTAGGGTTTTTTTGGAATGGGTAGTGCGCCTGCCCAGCTACGTAGCTGTGTAGCTGACTACGTGCGGCTGACCTCGTGTTGATTTTTACTACGGCTGATGTCTCTGACTCTGCTAACGTTGCTGCCGTCACTTAACTGCGTTTTAAGGGTGGCAACACATATCCTTACACTCGCCATGTAGTTCATTGAACTTTGACCTAAATGTGCGCCAAGCGAAGGCTGAACGAGCTACGACTCCTTCCTGCTCTCATGCTCACTGCTTGTAATTTGAACATAATTTATTTATTGTACTTTTTCCGTTAACTAATTGCTGGTCAGTTGTATGTCATTGGGCTGGTTTGTCCTGTCACGACAAGCAGTCAATTAAAATTGACCATTGAATTATGACTAAGGTCTTTACTACTTCTATTTCTACCTTTATTTGTATTTGGTATGCTGTTTGGTAGCTAAACTTCGGTAGCTGTCCAAACATTATTCATGTGCGGCTGTCAAATAAAACCCGTGTTTAAGCGCTACAAACTCCAACGTCAGTGTCTTTTACAGTAAAATGACATTAGGAGGTGGACGGGTGTGAGGAGGTCTGCTTGGTTAGCAAAGCACGTGTTAATTGGTTACGCATAGTTCTCCTATGGAGCTGTGTTTGAAAACACCGCCGCAGCGTTTGATAGAGCTTGAACTTATTTTCAACCCAACTTTCGAAGTGTTACTTCTTCTTCTTCTTATATGGCCATAACAACCCGATTACCGGATTACGGCCTGCCTTAAAACATCTCTCCAGGCGCCTCTGCATTGCGCGCGCCCTCTCCAGTTGGTCACACCGAGCGAAGACAGGGCCTATTCCACTTGGTCTTCAACGCAAACACGGTCGTCCCCTCCGCCGACGGCCACTGACTACCGCATCGAACACACATCTAGCTGGAGCATCCTCGTCCATCCTAACGACATGTTGATACGCTGAGCAACGTCCATGTCGTTGAAGAGCTCATACAGCTCCTGGTTGGTACGGATGCGTTAGTCATTGCCAACTCGAATAGGACCAAAGGACTCCCAAGGCAGCTGCATCAGTAAGCGACACGGTCCAGGCTACCGCGCTGTAAAGAAGCACTGGAAGGATGAGTGCCTTGTAGAGTGTTAGTTTTGTCGCGCGAGAGAGGTCTCTACTGGGTTAACAAATTCCCGAGCATCAGTAGCCTAAAATTCCAATTTGTATAATCAACATGCGCAGCTTTTAGCCATTCCATTGATGTCAAGTTCTTTGCATTCAATTGAGTCTAATTTCCAGCACATTCTGTCCTGTCAAGTGTTCCAGCAGCTCGCACAAAATGTATGTCAAGTATCGCACTGACCGACCAAGATCAACAAACCGAAGATCACAGCCGTTCAATAAACAATCAGCCATGCTACCAAATGGAACAAGTCAATACATAGCAGGTAGGCGGGTCAGTAGATCGGCTGTGTCTATTTGTGTACGACAATTCATTCATAGGCTAAAACTATTTTGCTGGTCTGGTCTGTGCTCTTGCCCCTTAAGCAGCAGCGTTCATAAACAAACATTTGACTGCAAATGTGCCATGGCTGAGTTAAGTTAAGGCGGCGGCGCGTCCAAATACCCAGAAAATTCTTTAAACAACAAAAAATACGTATACGTAGCGGGGGCCTCATAATAATAATGCAACGTCCCCTCGTGATCACGCTGACGATGACGCTCACGCTGATGATCATTCAAAAAAAGCCAACGAGCCAAATACGGCAACTGTTTAGAGAGACCATGTTATGATAGAGAGCGGCAGAAAGGGCGCTCTGCGGCGGACAAACCACTTACTTACACATACATAGACAGGCACAAAATGTAGCTGTGCGTGTGTGAAATGCTCTCACTTTCTTTTGAAACTTGTTATTCGCATTGTCGCAGAATTGCAGCGCAGCCAACAGAGTTCATTCACATTTGGCAGTTAGGCCGAGCACAAGAGAGCGCTGAGAGAGTGGCTGCGCTCTCTCGAGAAATGCAGACAGCTGTTCCCGAAAGTTCGTTCGGTTTTGCAAATGTGCAAGAGCTAAGCTTAGCGAATAGTTTATGTTTGTAGTAGTACATACTATATATGTACACATAGTAGTTCGAAGTTCGAAATATGTGTAGAAGTAAGTCTGCAGCAGGGGGTGGGTGTTGTTAGTGCAATGAACTTTATAATAACTCCAAATTAAAGTGCCTAAAACTAAGTAAATTAAACAAATTATATAAATAGTTGTTTATGGTTAGTTGAATGGGTCATTGACTTGAGCAATTCGAACCTATCCCAATTTGTGCTAACCACAAAACGTACATTTTCGGCATTTAAGTTGCCTTTCAAAAAGTTTTCCTTGAAACTTTATTTTTTTTTTGCACAAGTCCAAACAAAGAGCCGCCCCCACTTGAGCCAAGCCCACTAACCACCGCCGCTGCCTGCCTGCTGCCGCTTGGCAAAGTGGCTGAGGTTTCTGTGTCGTTGACCGACCGCCAGCTCAAATGAACTCAGCCGCCATACTAAAAAGCCAAGCCAAAGGCTTGCAACTGCAGCGACAAAATGCACACAGCCACAACAACAACAAATTCGCATGCAAATGCATAACGACGAAGCGCACGAACGAACGAACGCACGAACGAACACGAACGCATACGAACAACGAAACGAGCAAATGAGAGCGCTTCAACAAGCTGTGCCGAGGCTCGTTCGTTTGCTTGCTGCTCGCTGTTTGCGGCATGCGAGCTCCACATTCGAAGGTAGCTGACCGAAAAGTGGGTCACGACAATGGCGGGTTCGTTGAACTGAACTGCTAGCCAGCCAACCTCTGCGTCGACGTTGCTGTCGCTGCTGACGTTTTTGTGTTATGTAGCAGCAGCAGCGGCAGCGGCGGCGGCGACTGACGTCGTTGTTTTACACACATAAATACGCTGTGTATTTGGGGGGCTTTTTGGTTACGTAGCCGTAGCGTGCGCAAGCCAAAACAAGCAGGGCATGGGGTAGGGTGTGCAGGGCGGTTAGAGCTTTGTGTCTTTTCGTTGTTGTCTTTTGCTTTTGCGTTTGGCCCCAAAAAAGCGCATAAAAATATTATTTAATATTATTAATAACGAGGCGTTAAATTTTTCAGTCTATGAAAGCCTTAAAAACCTTAAAGTTAGGGCTAGTAATTTCTTAAGCTCTATATTTGATAATCTTTTACGTTTATACAAATAAACCTAATAATTTCGTGCCAGATCTAAGACCTCTTAAGATTGTCATGTTTTGTTGATAGACAGCTTACCTAGAACTTTTCATATTGATTTGGTAGTCACTTGACGCCCATGTTGTGTGTGCCCCACTCAATATCAATTAATCTTATTTGTCAGCCATTTATCAAAACAAACAAAGACACAGTAGGAACTATTGGCTCTATGCCTGCCACCTACAACTTACAACGTGTTAGATTTTCTATCTTACGCATTGTTGTCTGTGTGTGTGCTTCTTTTTTTTTTGTTTTTGTGTGTTATCAAACAAAGCTGATCAGTCAGGTGGCAGCTACCTGAAATCTATGCAGTCGACGCTTGCTGCGCAGCCTACCATATTGTAGGCGTTCCAAGAATTGTTGACAGCAACATGGTTAACATACGTACATGTGTGTACCCCCCCGCCCGCGCCCCACACAAATGCTACCAAAAATACTTGTGCATTTGCGTAGCTTATAGCTCAACTATTGTTAGCTGCCGCTGCCGCAGTCAACGTTGTTGCTGTCAGCGTCAGCGTTGGAGTGAATGTCCTCAGTTGGCACACAAAAGCTGCAAACAACAACAAGCACAGCAGCAGCAACAACAAAACATAAAAAAATATAAAAAAAAAAAATGTAGCGCGAGGTTGACAGCGCCAAATGCAATGCCCGCTGCTGCACTCAGTCGCTGCCAGTAAATCAGCAAAAGAGCGATAGAGAGAGCGCGCGAGCGTACGAGCGCCAAAACGAAACCAGCTTCGGCTGCAACGAGTTGCTTCGTACGTTAATTCGAACATCGGCCGTTTGGCAGCTACTCCACACGCTGTGGGGCGACGCAGCTTTCATTCGCAAATTGCTCGTCGTAGTCATCGGTTGTTTAGAGCAACAAAAGCGCGCGAAATATTCAAAATCAAAGCAGCAGTTAATAGAAGACCGCCAAATATAAAATAAATTACATTTACATACTAGCTAAAAATTTCAAAGTTAATGCTATAAATGTTAAAAACTCGAGTAATTATTTTATGTGCTGTGTGTTTGAAGTGAGAGAGACTGTTGAGACTTATAGTCTTAAAGCAGCGCAGCGAGTTTTGGTGCCACGCGCTTTTGGCGCCCAAAAGCATTACAAAAAATAAAGTCAAAAAGTGCATTTGATGATTATTGATATTATGAAGTGAAATTGAAAATCAAAGCAAAAAATGTTCCTTATTAGCAAATTGTAGGAAGCAGCGTTAATACCACAACAACAACAAAGTTCAAGTGTCATTTTGAAACCAAAAAAAAAGAAATAATAAATAAATACCTGTAGCATATACAAAAATGGTTTGTGCAATGCAAGAAATGGCCGCGCAACAGCAGCAGCAGCAGCAACAACAGCAACAACTTTATCAACAGCAGCAGCAGCAACAACAACAGCAAACCACAACTATTGTGCTGCTAACAACACCCGCCAACAACGTGCATATTGTTGCTGCTCAACAACAACATCAGCAGCAACAACAACAGCAACAGCAGCAGCAGCAACATCAGCAGCATGCCAAGAGCCAGCAATTGAAGCAGCAACATTCAGCTTTGGTCAAGCTGCTGGAATCGGCGCCCCTGAGTAAACAGGGTGCGGAGTCCAAGGTGCCGCCAAATCAAACCAGACAAATTGTTTATCTGCAGCAGCAACAACAACAACCACAACAACGTAAAAGACTGAAAAACGAAGCAGCCATATCGCCGACTCCGACGCCGCCGCCAACGTCGCAGCAACTGCTCGTACAAACATCACCTGCAACTTTAGTAAAGACATCCACCAATAATCAGACAAATAGTATTAGTCAGCAGCAGCATCAACAAATTGTTGTTTTGCTCACACAGCAGCAGCCGCTGGAGAAGCGAGCTGAAAATGCCCAACCAAAGTCATGCCATGTCGAACTAAGCGCCAAAAATGACATCGAATCCGGCATAGATGAAGACTGTGAAGATGATGTGCCGCTTAAGCAGGTAAACAGTCAGCTGCCACTAGATGGCGCTAACGTAGAAGCTGCCAACTATGAGCATTATCAATGTCCTTGGAAGAAAATACGCTATGCAAGAGAGTTGAAACAACGTGAGCTAGAACAGCAACATCAGCAGCAGGAGGAGGACAAGGCCACGGCAACGACTGGAGCTACAACAGCAATAGCTACAACTCCAAGTGCAACTGCAACAACTGTTGCAGCACCCACCAGCAATAAAAGCAACAACCACCTGCATAATAAACTGCATTGTGATAGTCCCTTTTCCGCGCAAACACACAAAGAAATTGCCAATTTGTTGATGCAACAGACACAGCAGCAGCAACAGCAACAACATCAGCAGCAGCAACAACAACAGCAGCGTCGTGATAGCTCCGATAGCAACTGCTCGCTGCTGAGCAACTCCAGCACGCAATCTTTGACAAATGCCGTCGGTTGCACTTGCAATGGCAACAGCAGCGGCGATGAGGATCTGCTGGCGGGCTGTGATTGTGCGCCGGACCAACATCATCATCAACAGTTGGAGGATATGGATGCACAGGATTCGGGCTGCGATGATGAGCTGTGCGAACAGCATCATCAGCGTTTGGAGAGCTCAACGCTCAATTATTTGTGCCAGAAGTTTGATGAGAACTTGGAAACGGCGCGTAGCAACAAGTCAACTGAGGAGGCGAGTGCACAGCAGACTGATGTAGGTGTTGCAAGTAGTATTAGGTTAAATAATGGTATTAAGATGAGGTGCAAGCGGAGTCAGATTCAAGGGGGTTTTGCGGGTACAAAAGCGCACTAAAAGTGGAAAAAATGGGTTGATAGTGCGTATATGACCAAATTATGGAACCGCGCCTGGGCTAGGTGCAAGCAGTGGGGGATTCAAGGGGGTTTTTAAGGTGCAAAGCGCACTAATAGTTGAAAAAATGGGTTGGTAGTGCGTATATGACCAAATTCTCCAACCGCGCCTGGATTCAAGAGTAGGGTGTCGAAAAAGAAGAAGCTATCTAGGCATATATTCCGACTTTTAATGGTTGCTTCTATCTTAATATCTATCTGAATATGCCTTGACTATAACATATCTTATTAAAACATTTTCTTTATTATTATTATTATTACAGGGCTTCTTCCGTCGCTCTATACAGCAGAAGATCCAATACCGGCCATGCACCAAGAATCAACAGTGCAGTATCTTGCGTATTAATCGCAATCGTTGTCAATACTGTCGTCTGAAAAAATGCATTGCCGTTGGCATGAGTCGTGATGGTAAGTCTCAAATAAATTTTATTTTATTTATAACAAAAATTAGTTTAAATAATTTTAATAAAAATAAGTAATCAAATTGACGCACACACGTAAAGCACAAAAAAAACGAGTCGAAAGAAAACGAACAAAAACGAAACGTCACGATACGGTACGAAATGAAACGAAACATAACGAATAAAACGAGCCATAGCTAAGTTAAACGCCAGCAGCGAGTTGAGTTCATTGACCAGCCATGAACGAAATTTTACTAATGTCGTTGTGTGTGTGTTTGTGTGTGTGTGTTGCAACAACTATGAGCGCCAATGAGTGGCAAGCGATTTCACGGCAAAGTAAAAGTTGTTGTTGCTTGCGCTGCGACGACTGGCTGCCAAAAGCAAACATAAATTGTATTTTATTTTATTTTATTTCTTGTTTAAACAAATTTCCAACACCCGCATGATAAATGGGAGCAACAGCAGCAACAACAACAATAACGAGCTCTGACGAAATTGTGTTAAAAGTTGAATGAACGCACTTAACCCAAATGTGAGCGAGACCTACAAGCAACAACAACAACAAACAGCAGTCAGTCTGTGCTATATACATATATACATATACATATATATAACACACACTTGCTGCAGCTCGCTCTTCTAGGCTCCAAGACTGCTGCTGCTGCTTGCTCCATTTGCTATTATTAAATTTTGTAATAATTTGCTTAAATTAAGCGCAGCGCAGTCCGGAAAAAAAATGTTGTACAGGAAATGCCGCCGCACATCGTTGCCATTGTCGTTGATTATGAAAGCAGCAGCAATAATACGCTCACTTACGCTCTCACACGCTCACAAGATCCACGGCAGCAGAGCTCTCTCTCTCGCCAGCATTGCACTCTCTTTTTTGGCAGCTGCTGCCAGCGCTGCTGCTGCTGTAATAAGTTAACGTCGTTCATTGACTTCTGCTTCTTTGGCTATGGCTGCCTCGGCTTTGGCTGCGGCTTTAGTTATGGCTGCTGCTTATGTGCTGCTTCTGTGCTGCTTCTTCCTGCTTGCTTAACCGCGACGCTGGCAGCTACGTCGGCGGCCATGTTGCGCTGAGCAGTGAAAACGAAAATGAAAGTGGTTCATGCGTTGCTGTTCCATAAAAAAAATTATAAAAGTAAAACAACAAAAAAAACAAAGACTGACTGACGTGTGTAGAAAGACGAGTCGACGAGTCGTTGAGTCTTTGACTCTTTCAGCCGCTTTGTTGTTGTTATTGTTGCTTATTTGTTATGTTGTAATTGATGGATTAGATTTTGTTTGTTTTCTATCTTTAAATGTTTTTTGGGGCAGCGCGCTATGTTGCAATCGTCAAAAAAAAACACATTTAACTGATGGCATGCCTTGAACTAGTTCTTCAAATAGTTTATGTTTGATTAGAAACAACAAATATACCAAAAATAAGCTTAAAATTTGACCCTAAAAGTCACCCACGCAGCAGCCAAGAAATTAAATGAAAATTTAAGTCATACATACATAAGCACATAAATAAAATACATAATATAGTATATAAACAACAGGCAAGTTTAACTCGGCAACAAAACAAAAAAAAAAAAACAAATTCGAATTGTTTATAATAAAAATGACCGTGTGCCAATTTTGTAGCGTCGCTGCGGCAGCGCAGTCAACTGACTGCCTTATCTTTCAAGGAAAATGAAATTTATACAAAAAGGCCAACGCAATGGCCACCAATATACACGTAGGCAGGCAGGCGTCTGTATGTATTTATGTATGTGTGCCTGCTTTGTGTGCTATTTGTTTGCGCTGCTGCCTTGCTTAAACAAATTTACAGTTATAAAACCAACGGCGACGCGCAGTCGCTGCCGGCGCTGACCTAGAAAAGACATATGTATGCATGTATAGTATATTCAATGACTTTTTGATTTATGATTATATTTTTTTTTTTAAATAAAATGTACCTCTTTATAAACAACCAAAACTACTTTCACTTTCTCGCCACAAAACTTAATTTTTAACTCGTGCAGCACACAAAATTTGGCTGGCGATTTCGAAACACTTTCTTTTTTTGCTTTCATAATTTCTTTGCTGCGTCTGTGTCAGTTAATAGGCGCCATTTTGTGTGTTATTTGTTACAACTGCAACAACAACAACAACAACACCCAAATAACGCAAGACATTTGAAAAGAGCGCAAAGCAAAGCAAACGAAACGTCAAATGAAAACGAAACCGAAATTTAGCGCACACGCACACAAACCCAAAACACACACGCACACACAAATCCAAAAAAAAAAAACGCTACACAAGCCCCATTCGTTGGCTACGTCTGCCTTAACACAACCCCCTCGGCCACCGCATTCACACAGAAGTTTCAACCTCGCTGTCGAGCACACAGCGCGCAGTTCATTGACCGAGCTGACGTGCGACTGAAACTGGGTCACAGCCAGCCCCATGGCAGCGCCAATGAAGCAAGCGCGGGCGCGGGCGCAGCGTGCGGTGACAGCGCCGTGAGTGCGCCTGTGTATGTGTGTGTGTGTGTGTGAGTTTGGTATGTGTGTGTTTGCGCGTACGCGATAGTAAACAATTTTGACTCATACGCAACGTAAAGCAAAAAAAAAAAAGTGCTCATACGCAGCGTTGTACAATATCCCTTTGGCGCACTCATTTTGAGCGCTGCGAATTTTTTGAGTGCATTTGAATTTAGTTTTTCTATCTTTTTTGAGTTAATTTAATTTATTGTAGAAATTTTGACTCATACGCAATGCAAGCGAAAAGAAGCGCGCAAATAAAGCTAAAAAGTGCTCATACGCAGCGTTGTACAATATGCCTTTGGCGGAGTCATTTTGAGCGCAGTTGAACTTAGTTTTTCTATCTTTTTTAAGTTAATTTATTTATTGTAGAAATTTTAGATTTATTTTTGCTATGTACATGCGTATGTGCTTTTATTTTCTTTGGTTAATTCAGTTATTTTATATAGTTGATTTTTTATTTTTATGTACATGTCTATACATATTTTTACTTTAATTAAAATGAACTCAAACTAGCGCGAGGTTAACAAAATTGAAAGTAAGTGCATGCAAAAATCAAGACATATGCATGCAGTGTAGCGCTTATACATATATAAATAGTAAATATGTATTGTCAAGGCATATAAGTTAATAATTTGAGCAAGTAAAAAATTTAAATAAACTGTGGCGAATAATATATACATATATATATAAGTTTCTCTAACTCCGGGTGAAGCGTAGGGCCAAAAACAAAAGAATTGAAGTCCGACCGATTTTTTACAAAGTTGTTTGAGGCTATTCCAGTCTGTATGGGAGTCCCGAAGTTCAGCATCCACCATGCGGCGCCAAGAGATTGTTGGCCTTCCACAGCTTCTTGCGACTTGCGGGTTCCATGAAAGCGCAGCTCTACAGATTTCGCAGGTGTCTTTGCGAAGGGTGTGCCCAATCCACCCGAAATGGCGTTTTATATATAATATTTACGTATTGTTAAAATATTTGAGGAAAATATAACTTTGAAAAGTTATTAAAAGAGATCCCCATGCCGCTCCCAGGGGTCAGTCAGGGTATTATATATACAGGGTGGTCCATATAAAAATTGGAATTTAATTTTGCTATAAAAACTGGCTTATGGCAATATGCCACTCGATCGGTCCAATTGTCCTGGCAATAGCGGCTCCAATCTTGTCCTTCAGCTCATTAATTGTTTGCATAACATTCATCTTTCACCGCACCCCAAAGATAATAGTCCAAAGCCGTCAAATCGCAGCTTCTTGGTGGCCAATTCACAATACCATTTCGACTGATTAATCGATTTCTGAAGATTGTGCGCAGAAGATCGATTGTGACGTACGCTGTGTGGCACGGGGCGCCGCCTTGTTGAAATCAAATATCGTCCAAGGCTTCATCTTTAATTTGTTCAAAGAACCAGTAGGTCAAAATTGCGCGGTAGCCCACGCCATTGATGGTTTCGGCGGCTCCTGCTTCATTTTCGCAGAAAACTGGGCCGATGACGCCGCCAGACCAAATTCCACACCACTCGTTATGGGTGCATTGGCTTTTCCTGGAACGCTTTCAAATTTTCTGAGCCCCAAATGCGACAATGTGCACCGAGGTGGAAATGAGCTTCGTCCGAGAATATGATTTTTCGATAAAATTCGCCATCTTCGGCCAAACGATCTTCCGCTCAATTTTAATATTTCCCAACTTTCTTCGAGCTTATAGCGTTCCATTTCGTAAATGTCAATGTTTTTACTAAATATTTACCAATATATGAATGACATTTGACGTTTTCGAATTTAAATAATCGGTAGTTCAAATTTCAAACACTAGATGCACCACCCTGTATATATGAACGCACATATTAAGCTAATTTTTATAAAAACTCCAAATTTTTCTTTAATTTTCTTTATTTCCACAAAAATTTCAATCATTGCCTCACTTCAAACTGTAACTAGTTTATTTTCAAGCACTACAATAACAAGTATACGTAAATTAAACAAATAGCCCCCCACATCAATCGACCCACATTAGTTGCGATCCGATCAGTTCAGAACATAAAAGCCTGCCCTCCAACAACAAATAAAATAATAACAGCCTAGAGCTGCAGCAATTAGTTGTTTTCGTTGTTGTTGTTATAGTTATATGTATATTGTACCAAAATCACATAAAATAATCAAACAATTGTCAATTATCAGAGTCAAAGCGAACAAATTTATAAACAGCAGCAGCTACAACAACAATACAGTAAGTGCTACTACAATTTGTTGTTGTCGCAATCATTATTGTTTTGAGGCTACACATATACATATGTATATATAAATGTACGTAGCTACATGCATGTTGTACATATGTATATTTCGCCTTGCTGTTGCGGCTGCGAGTGTTTTGAACTTTATTCAGGTCAATTACAAATACATTAAAATGCCTCACATACACATATACAGACAGTCAGCGCACATACACACACACGCTGTTGACTAAAATAATATTGGAGGCTACACAAAATTTACAAAAACAACAAGGCGTGGGGGTCGTTTGCACGCTGTGGGGTGGGGAGTGTGTCAGTCAGCTATGCAACATTTTCTATAGCAGTTAGCAGTTCAAGGAGCGCCGTCAGTTTGACACGGGCGGTGAGTGGGTGGTTTGTGTATAGTATATGCATATAGAGCACTTCTATGCAGAGATTTTGTGTCATAATTATGCAAAGCTTCAAGTACAGGTTGCTAATAATGAAGTTGACAATTTTTAAGCAAGTCACTCAATCAATCAGTCACTCAATGATTGAGCGCAGCAGTCAAGTGCAATTTATGCAAAGCAGCTTAGAGCTAGCAAGACGCAGTCACTTATATACATATAGTATATATTTAAATACATACAAACAATTTACAACTACCAAAAATGTATATAAGTGAAATTATATCATGCTCAACTTAAATTGAGCGATATGACAAGTTACATAAAACAATAACAATTTGTAGCAACAACAAAAAAACTTGGTGTCAGTTTATCACCTGTATACGCTTAACGGTGAAATTGCAAGAGCAGAAGAGCACGCACAAAGTGAGAGAGACACCAAAAAGTAGTCGCAACTGCAACAACAACAAAGCCACGCAACAAACGTAACAAACTTGTTTTACACGCCAAACCGAACTGAGCAACTAACCGACTGAGCGCACGGCAGCGCCGTTAACGTCAACAGCGACGCGTCGTCGCCTACTACGCAAGTTGAACCTTCAAAAGGTTCATTTACCTCTCACAAGCAATGCAGCAGCAGCCAGCAGCAGCGCTTGCGAGTGACAAGCATGGCAAACTCACTCACGACAGAGTCGAAAAAATTTACTTTCGCTTTTTCAATGCCTCGGCTTCAAACTAGTTTTAAGCCAGTCGAGCCACAACCACAGCCAACATTGCTGCAACATCGTCATCATCATCAGCAGCAGCAGCAACACACAACATTATTAGCGTACACATTTTGTGGGGCACACAGCGCAGCGAGTTGAGTTCAACGACTTTTGGAAATTTCTCGAAGGTTTCGCATTGCAACATCGTGCAGCCAACATTCGAAATACATATATATGTATGCATGCATGTTCGAAAAATGTTTCGAAGAACCTTAAAAACGCAATGCAATGAGTGAGCGCCAAACCGTATGCAATGCAGGCGGGCGCTCTCTGGCGCTCTCTGACGCGCTGCGCTCTCTTGTGTGCTGAATGCTGTTCATTGCACTCGGCCTCGTTTACAAATTGTGCGCTTTTTTTTTCTTGTTGCAATTTATGTGTGTATGTGTGTGTGTGTTTTTGCACGACGTCATTCGGCACCAGCCGAGCGCTTGTTAGCTGCAGTTCGTACTTATTTGCTAGTGTGTGTTTGTCATGCACATTTGTCGCCTTTGTTGACTGCGCTGCCTTGGAGTGCAGCGACTTCTATTTGGGTCAGGCACGGTCATTCGCCTTTGCTGCTGGCTGGTTGGCTGGCTGGCTGCATTCGCCTTGGCGCGCGGCGCTCCACTCATTGCAATTTATTTTCAAATTCACTTAATTAACACAAAAAAGCGCCAAAAACTAAATGCAAAATATACAAAAAAATATTTTATTTTGACTTTGCTTTGTTATACAATAATAATTGATGACAATTTATTGTCAGCGCGAGCTTTTTGTTTAATGTAAAATTAATAATGTCATTACGTAGTGCATATGTATGTATATGTGTCGTATTATTATTATATATATATATAGCACAGGGTCTCCAATCGAATTGTTTGTGTCTGTTATTGAGCAAGCTGTTACATGAGTAAGGTCAGCCATATGTTACATTGGTTTATTTTCATGACCTAAATACACAAAATCAATGCTATGAGAACTTCAAAGATCTACAATATTAAGCGAAAATATATCTACGATCTGTAGAAATTGCGCATACGCAATGGTGGCCATTTTTTATTAAGCGACAAAGCTTCATCATCATCATCAATTCCTTTATCTCCGTTTGGAGCATAGCGCCTCAATAAAGCACTTCCACCTGGTTCGGTTTTTGGCTAGCAATTTTAGCTCGTTCCATGATTTTCCGCATTCATCGACCCCTTTTTGTAGCCAGCTCCTCCATGTTGTCTTAGGGCGGCCCCTTTTGCGGCTTCCTTGGGCAGTCCAATCAAGAGCTTGACGGCAAACTTCCTACGCATCCTTCCGCAGTGTGTGGCCTATCCAGCTCCATTTCCTTAGCTTGATAGTGTTGGCCATGGCTTCCAGGTTGAGAGACAAAGCTGGGCTTTCATTTAGACAGGTTAATGCACCTTGTTTATATGTCCCAAAAAAACAAACCGCAGCAATTCCACGAATTTTCTTGTGGCAACTTTAACAACAAATTATGACTTTATTATTATTGTTGTATATATTATTTAGGTTTCTGTTTTGTGTCGCATTTTCACCCCAAACAGACAAAACATTTCTTTATGCTTTGCTGCCTCTTCATATATGTATGTATCTGTGTCTGTATCTGTGTCTGTTTGTTTCTTTCTACGCTTTTCGATACAAACCAAAAAATTATTGTAAACAACTTACGCAACAACAAAAACAGCAACAACAATTGTGTCGCGTAATTAATGCGGCACTCAGCGACGACGTCGACGGCGACTTTACGTAAAGCACGTCTTGCCCCGCGCGCCTCACTTGCCCCATCGGCTGCAACTGAATCACCCAACGAAAGTAGGCCCACTCCAACTCACTCACATGCTATACCAAAACCCATTTCGATTCCAGCGAAAGATTCATTTTGAGTGCATTGAACTTTCCACAACTCCACCAGCTCCCTCCCCTCGGCTGCTGATTTCTTTAGTTTATGTTTATGTTTTTTTTATTTTTTTACAACTTTACTTATGAGCCATTTCCTTGTTGTGGTCAATTGCAATTAGCGCCGTGTGTTTATTATGCGCACTGTGTAAGCCAAGTTTTTGACTTCGTAATACGGGAAGCAAAGCTCAGCTTAACTGACAACAACAACAACAATCAAATTTGAGCTATAACAATTTCCATTGAATTTTTTTGTAGCGCCACAAAGCGTTAAAGAAAGAAAGATACATAGATAGATTGATGTTATTTAGAAAGCAGCGCTTTTTTGATTGGAGCGATGTGCTGTCATTGCGTTTGACAAGTGAATTGAGGTTAGAGACGATGACGCTGACGACGACGCTGACGCTGACTGATGAAAGCTCCAAGTCAATGGCCAGTGAAAGTGAAATTTCTTTTTATGTTTGCCATTGCAAAATGCTGTTAATTGGCTTTTAATTGCTTATGAAATTTTGTTGTTCACTTTTTGGGGTCTATTTTTACGGTTTGGTTTGGTCGTTATATATTATGTGATAACTCAACAACCACATCATAACTATGATATTGTTATTGTGTTCAATTATGTGTACAAGGCGGTCTAAGTGATGGAACAACAATCATCAGAGACTTTCTTTAGTTTTGTTGTATGTCAAGAGTAGAAATTGATGTGCAGATTTTTTTGGGGGACATGGTAATGATTTTTTAGAAACGAATTTTTGAAGCCACTGCTAAGGCAGCGATTTTTTGGGATTTTTGATTCCAGCCATTTAGCACTTATTAAATTATCGAAAACTAACCCAACTTTTATTTGATTTAATAGTAACTTACATTTAATTGCTAAGATCTACGATCAAATATCGATGAGAATGTCTCATCGATAGAGTAGCTCATTTTAATATCGCTTTGAAATGACAGCAAATGGATCGTCTTGAAATTTTTATGAGTTATGGCTGAACTTGGCAATAGAAAACTAAAATATTCTTGAGATGACTGATCACAATATAAAAGAAAAATATTCTTGTTCCTATAAGTAGTCCTAATGTCAAGTTTGGCTATCCTAGTTCTTATAGTCATAAAGATTCCGGCTTTCATAAAGACGCACGGCCCTATATGTCTAGATCAATTTTTTATATAATCCTATACATTTCGTTGGTAATTTTGGGGGTCTCTAAAGACTTCTTCGCTATGTTAGGCGCCGTACTCAAACTGCGTGACCCACTTTAGAACACCTTCCCCCCTCTGCGACCAACCGTAGTACAAAGCAAGACCTTCCTCTCATCCCTAGTTGTCACGTAGTCATTGGTAAATTCTAGCAATTAAAAAATGTTTGAGAAATTTAAAAAATTTTAAATAAAATAAAAAAAAATCCATTATTTCTAGAAAAAAGTAATTTCCCTGCCGAATATTATTGACTACGTGCCATAAACGCAAAAATCCCCTCCATTCGTAGTATTTTCAAGGCCCCCCTCCTCATAAACTGGTCACGTAACTTGGGTATGATCCTTCATTTACATAGGGGCTTAGATAAGGGGGTTAAGGGAATCAAACCCATCATTATTGTTATGTTTGCGTAAAAATAAAATTCGTTAAGTAAACTTTATAAAAATAAGCTCAATCCCCCATCGAAATAAGCTGTCCACGCCACTGATATATGTGTAGAAACTTAATATAGGAACGTCTTATCTTAAGGTATACGAACTTCTATAAATTTTTGAATTAGGGACTTAGATAAGGGGATTAAGGGAATCAATCCCATCATGGTTATTGTTTTGGTATAAATGAAGTATAAATAAAATTCCTTTAATAAGCTTTATAAAAATTAGCTCAATCCCCCATCGAAAAAAGCTGTACACGCCATTGATATACGTATATAAGTTATACCTCATAGCTTAAGTTATACGAACTTCTATAAATTTTGAATTCTTTTAACATACCATAGATAATAATAATATAATATATACAAAGATAAGCTGTGCCCTCAAGGCAGTGGCGGATTCACAGGAGGGTCATTCTGGTGCCCCCAAAAGTTGAAAGAAGGGGGTTGACGGTTTTTTTATGAGCTTTTATATATTAGAGCGGATCAATTTTTAAGAGACCGAAAAAACGTTCTGGGGCACTCAACGATTTTGATACTTTGGGTCATTTTAAGCAACTTTTTCCAAGAAACTATGGGTCTAAAAGGAATTTCAAGTCGCCCCATTTTTCAAAATAGGTTTCTATCGAAGTATTCTAAAATCCACTTAGATCTTTAATTTATAAGGCAAAAAAAAGATTAATTTTTCTCAAACCAAATGTGTTTTTGGTGTATTTGACGTCGAGGAATCCCAGTTTCGACATCCATTTTTCATTTAGATAGATCTCAAATGACTTGCGAGTCGCCCCATTTATCAAAATAGGTTTCTATCGAAATATTCTAAAATCCACGTAGATCTTTTATTTATAAGGCAAAAAAAAAAATAATTTTTCTCATACCAAATGTGTATTTGGTGTTTTTTGACTTCGCGGAATCCCAGTTTCGACATCAATTTTTAATTAAGAGCTCCGCTAGAGGGCGCTGTTGAATTTTCAGCTTTTCTTGATGAGATTCTTCCCTAAGACCTTTCCTGAATGCTTACCTGCTACAAGATCAAAAGTTTTAGTTTTTGGATGTTTTTACGGTCAATGAATCCATTTTTGAAAACAATTTTTAAAATAGAGCTCCGACAGAGGGCGCTTTAGATTTTTCTCCTTATTTTTTTTTGGTTGTTAAGATTGGTCCCTTAGATCAATTCTTAGATCCTAACCTGCTATAAGACCAAAAGTTTCAATTAATATATATAACACAAAAAATGCCCGATTTTATAACAAACTCTTTCACATTTTATTTATATTTTCTTCCAATCACTTTGACATAGAGGAATCCAAGTTTCGACATCCATTTGAAATTGACAGCTCCGACAGAGGGCGCTTTTGAATTTTCTCCTTTTTTTTTTGATAAGATTCTTCCCTAAGATCTCTCCTGAATCCTTACCTGCTACAGGACCAAAAGTTTCAATAAATATTTAAAACAAAAATTTGCGCGATTTTCTAACTAGTTTTTTCATATTTTATTTATATTTTCTTCAAATCACTTATCTTCAACACTTTTTCTGGCCTTTCTCAGCCCTTCTCTCTCCCTCATTCGCTTCAGTTAATTTCACATGTTATGCAACAAAAACAACAAAAACAACAACCAAAGTGACCAATAAATTGTTAGTTCCCCCATTTTATAGGCCTCCAACTTGCTCAATCATTGTTCGCTCAATTTCCACAACAAGCACGAAAATTTCTACCGAAAAATATCAAAAAAAAAACAAGACAAAAACCGAACAACTTTCACTTTTACTTTCGTTGTTGTTGTTTTTGTTGCTTGTTGTTGTCGTTGTCGTTGTCGTCTTCGTTGTTGTCCAGCAAAACATGCGTACAAATATGAAGCAATGACGTTGGGTGTACAAACAAACAACAACAACAGCAGCGACACTAACACACTAAAGACAGCTCATAACATTCAAATTGCCTTTTACATTGTATTCATCGTCATCAACGTTTTGTCTGTTGTCCGCTGTCTTCGTCTGCGTCTTCGTCTGCGTCTTCGTCATTGTTGTTTTTGTAGCTTGTTGCTTGTTTGTTTTTGGCCTCATTTAATTTTTAAGTTCAATGACCAATGAGTGAGTGAATTGTTTGCTTGATGACTTGCCACTTGAAATGAGTCGCTCGCTGGCTGATAAGTGAATGAGTGTGTGAGTGTGTATGAGTGTGTGTATGAGTGTGTGTGTGTGAGTGTGTGTATGAGTGTGTGCATGAGTGTGCGTATGAGTGAGTGAGTGGAAGCTACTCAACTGATTTCTTTATGACGTGCGAAATGCAAAACAAGATTGATTTTTTTTTTTTTTATTGTTTTTTGTATCTTTAAGCTTTAGCTTTACCGTTAGCCGCAGCCTGATAAACAACAAAATATTGTTAAATGTTATGAGTCAGGCATAAGCTTGACCCCGTTTATAAAAAGTTAGGGGACTTTTAACAGCTTCAAAATAGTTTGCACTGGCGCCAAGCTACGTGCCTCAAGGCACATCGAGTTTATTTATTTAACGTTTAGCATTGCACTCATTTTTATGCATATAGCTCAATGCAACTTCGTCAGGCCCTCAGACAGTTGCAATAACATTTTGTCTAGGAGGCCGCAAAAGTCATAAATTTATATTACAAGTTTTTTTTCATGGTTAAGGCGTATAGACTTAAAAATTTATTTAACGAGCGTAACAAATTTGTTGTTGCTGTTGCTGTTTTTTTTTTTTTTAAAAACTCAAATGCACCTGTTAAGTTTTGTGAGCGCATGTTGCAGGCTAAGTGCTGCAAAAGCTTAAAAGAGCTTTTGCTGAGCGCTCTCAGCTGGACAACAAAACTCAACACGATGCGCTCTTAAGCGTGTTGAAAAGCTCGCGCGCTCAACTTGTGCATACTCTTAGACGCTCTTTGACGCTTGCTCTCTTTGTGCTTTGGCCAATGAACTTTTGTTGCCATTTTGTTTTTGCAGCGAAAAAAAAAAGATGGGGGCGAGTTTGCTTGCCTCTTATCAGTGCTTGAACTTGACAGCATTCATTGTTTGTTTGCTGTCATTGTGCTTACAATAATTAAAATTGCTTAAAGCCTAGAGACTGGAGCCTGCTTGACGCATTTATAAAAAATGTATTTTTTAAGACTTTAGCTTATCAGCGCAGTTATCAATGCAATCAGCTTTGCTCAGCAGCTAGCTTGCATTTTTGCAGCTGCTGCATGCAAGCTCATAACAAAAGCAAGCTTTCAATTTGCTCTTTGTTTTTTGTTTTAAGCTCTTACGCACGCGCTCTTAGCTGCGCTCTTTATACGCTGTTGGTCATTGGCTCTACGGCTTTTTGTATGGCGGCGGCGGCGGCGTTTGTTTTTGTTGTCGTCTGTCGTTCGTTGTTGGCGCTGCTGCTGCCTCTGCCGCTGCCACTTTTGCTACCTTTGGGTATATTCGTAACGTGCTTTTGCTTTTTACAGTTAGTCGCGTTCGAGACCTTGTCGAGTTTTGTCATGTTAGCGAATCTGACAGATATATTTAAGCGTTCTTGTTGTTGTTGTCGTTGTCGCTATTCAACATTTCAAGCCGAAACTTGCAACTTCAATTGAAACATAATGACAACGCGTGCGTGTGTGAGTGTGTGTGTGCAGAGCCAAAAAATTACAAATTAATTTAAAATATAAATATTAATGTGAAGAAAATTCGACAAAAAAAAGGAGTCAAGCCACACGCTAGAGTTGGATTACGCGCAAAAAATAAAAAAGTGCAGCAGAGTAGAAAAATTCCAAAAATTAGCAACTAATTGAAGTTTTCAAAACAAAAAAGCAAGCAAAGAAAGTTCCTGTGAAACAACAACAAAAATTACTACTTATAAAAGTTATAAATAAATTATTACAAAAAATTTATACATTGCAACTAGCCAAAGTACCTGAGCTAACAAAATAAATAAAATACAAAATCTTAAAGTTTGAGTAAAAGCCACAAAAATCTTTTAAGCTCAAGCAATACTTAACTGCAGCTTTAACCAAAGTTTTATTTTTGTGTTTGTGCCAAAAAGTAACTAAAACATAAAAAAACCAAAAGTTTTTTAATTTAAATTTAATGCACAAACAAAGCAAGTGCAAACAAGGTGTGAACAGTGACAGCAAAAAGTCTTTTTATATGAATTGATTACAAAAAGCTAAAAAATTATAACAAAACAAAAGAATATAAACAAAATGGGTGGCACGGAAGAATTGCCCATATTAAAAGGCATACTTAAAGGCAATGTCAACTATCACAATGCGCGTAAGTTTCACTTTTTGAAAGAAAGAATTTTGTAAAAAAAAAATAAAGAAAAGAGCTAAGATTTGGGTTTCAAAAGATAAATTTTAAGCTAGCCATAACTCGATATACCCTCAAAGCAGTGGCGGATTCTCAGGTGGGGTCTGCCGATGCTCCCAAAAGTTGAAAAAATGGACTTGCAGCTTATTTGCGATCTCTGATATATGTATTGGGGCGAATCACTTTATAAGGTGCCGAATAAAAACGTTCTGGGGATCTTAGCGATTTTGTTGCTTTGGGTAATTTTAAGCAACTTTTCTCAAGAATCTATGTTTCTAAAAACAATTACTACAAGTCGCTCACTTTTTCAAAATAGGTTTTTAACAAAATGTTCAAAAATCGACTTAGACCTTCCCTTTACAAGGCCAAAAAAACGATATTTTTGTATCTTGTTGCTAAAGCTAAAGAAAAGAGTAGCTAAGATTTGAGATTCGGAAGAAAAATTTTAAGTTAGCGTTAACTCGATTGCTTTTAGAAAAAAATTGGTCGAAAGCAAACTAAATAAAATTAAACAAACATTTATAGCTCCTTCGAACACATAAGCAGAGCCCTATTGGATCGTTTAATTTTTAAAATCAAAGCAATCTGAATAATGTTAGAGGAACAGAACTTGTTTTTCTGTAGTAGCTACTATGATAGAATATCCAGAAAGCTTTTTTTAACATTTTTCTATCTAACTACAACTCAATCGGTCATTTCAAAAACCTCATGTCACATTTTTTCCAACATGCTTTTTTTTTTGCTAAAAATGGTTCCTTAAAGGGAGATACGCATTCTGGGCTAAAACTATATAAGTCAATACAATTCTTCCTCTTCAAATAATAATAATTAAGCATAAAAAAGTCCGTTAAAACTCATTTGTTTGAGTATGAAACAGTTTTTATTGATTCCTGAAAAATTCTAATTTAGCGACTTATGAGGTTTTTGAAATGACCGATTCAACTATTATTGCATTCCCATAAAAATTTGCTCGAAAATATCATATCAATATCAATAACAACAAAAATAATACTTTGCATCGAGCCAAAACTATTCGATATTAAAAAATGGCGTACGTAAAGTCGGTCGCGGACGACTTTGGGATACCCTGTACCACTAGCTTGCAATTAAATCCGGTTCCTTCACAAAAAACAGAAGAATTTTTAAGCAAAAAAAATTTTTTTTGACCGATCGTTTCTATGGGAGCTATATGATATAGTCAACCGATTTCAATAAAATTTGATACAGTGCTTAAATACCTGAAAAAAGATCTGAATGCTGAATTTAGTTCAAATATCTTTACAAACAAACGAAACACAACGAATATTGTATAAAAAACGTGTTTTTGGACCGATTGGTCCTATGAGAGCTATATGATCTAGTCAAACGATTTGGATTAAATTTAGTACAGTGCTTAGGAACTATAAAAAACTCACGAATATCAAATTTGGTCCCAATATCTCAACAATCAAACGAAACACAACAAATTTTGTTAAAAAATCGATTTTTTGGAAGATCGGCCCTATGGAAGCTATATGATATAGTCAACCGATTTTGTTCAAATGTGGCACAGTGCTTAAGTGCTCTAAAACATTTCCAAACGCCAAATCTAGTTACGATATCTTTCATAAAAAAAAAATATAGCGAATTTTGATTTAAAAAAGTTATTTTTTCCGATCGGTCCTATGGGAGCTATATGATATAGTCAACCGATTTTGATGAAATTTGGTACAGTACTTGGGAACCATAAAAAACTTTTAAATACCAAATTTGGTTACGATGTCTTCGTGACAAAACGAATTATCCATCTAAAACCTTTTTTTTTTCGAGGTCGTCTCAAACACCCATATGGGAGCTATATAATTTATCCCCGATATCAAAAAAATAAAATAAACTTGGCTCCTATGGAATAATATGGGATCTAATGTGAAAGTTTGGTTACTCTAGCTCTTACCATCTCTGAGATCGAGGAGTTCAAACGGACAGACGGTCGGATGGACAGACGGACAGACGGACATGGGTATATCGGCTTCTCTATTCACCCTGATCATATTTTTGGTAACTTTGGGGTGTCTCCGACGACTCCTTCTATATGTTACATACATTTTCGGCTTGCACAAACTTAATACACCTTTGGTACCATACGGTACAGGGTATAAAAAATCGAATCAGTATCGTACATTGCGAAAGATACTTTTTAATACTGCGTCCCCATGAAAATTCCCTCGATAAATTTCGATTCATCTTTAAATTGTCATCAATATCAAGAAAAATAAAACTTTGCAACGAGTAAAAACTATTCGATATTAAAAAAAATCGAATCAGTATCGTACATTGCGAATTGAAGGAAGTAGTTGACAAAGATACTTTTTCATACTGCGTTCCCATGAAAATTTGCTAGATAAACTTTGGTCCATCTTCAATGTAATCGATATCAACAAAAAATTAAACTTTATATCGAGCTGAAAACTCTAAACTTTCAATACAATAAATGCAAATTAACACTACAAGCAAAGT
The DNA here is from genome assembly GCA_037043745.1 of Chymomyza amoena. NCBI lineage: Eukaryota > Metazoa > Arthropoda > Insecta > Diptera > Drosophilidae > Chymomyza > Chymomyza amoena. The sequence goes on from JBAMAX010003048.1 coordinate 40,682, forward strand.
TAGAAAGAGTTTGAAAGCTGCCTCCATAAAATAAAAATAATAATAATAGTAAAAATAATAATAATAGTAAGCATAACATAAACCTCAAAACGTGACACAAATTTTGCCGTTAAGGCGCTTTCAATTTCTGAGCCAATGCTTCAAGCGCTGAAAGAAGAAGAGCGCTTCACACTCTTTTTAAATGCAGCATCCAGAGAGCAGCGGAGAGAAAGCGGCGGGCAAGCTACATAGACGCGCTTTTCTCTTTGTTAGACAGCGCAGCTACGACTGCAGCTTTGGTTTTGTTTACCTTTTTTTTTTTGAGCAGCAGCAGCAGCCGCTGACAACAACAACAAGACAGCTTTAAGCGCCATTGAGTTGTGTTGACCTCGTTTATAAACAAACTCGCACGCACACACACACACATTGTTAAAGTTTTTGGTTTGTGGCCGCGGAAGAGCAGCGCAGCGCAGCAGCAGCTAAATGTGTTTAAACTTGAAATAAAACTTAAAAAGCAATAACAACAACAACAAACGCTGCTTTTACAACTTTTGCTATTTTCTACACACACACACATACACACTCAAGCTTACATGCACATTCACTCAGCTTTATATGTATTTTGCTGGCATGTTTGACCAACTTTTAGCGTTGAAAGTTTTTGACGTTTGCGTCTGCGCGGCTGACGTTAACGTTGGCGTCGCTGTCTCTGCGCTGCTTATTGCGCGCTCTAATTTCTACGCGCAGCCGCAGCAGCAGCAGCTGGCATTTCATTTTCCATTTCGTTTGACCTGAATTTCGCTCTAGACGAACTGGGTCAAGTCATAGCGCTCAAAAGCGATTTCTCGGCGCTGCTGGAAAAAGTAGTGAAAAATCTGCAGACCGAACGAACGAACGTCTTTGGTGTTTCACTTTTGTTACTAATTTTGTGGCACACACACTGAGAAGCTGTGTGTGCCACTTTGTTGCCGCCGAGTGAAATTGTAGAAATTGTAGCTATGCAGCGCCTTTCATTGAGCATGACATTGAAAAGTTGACCAGCAGCGTATAGCCAAAATATCCAAGACACACTACCACAAATCCATCTAATTCGTATAGAGCGCTCTCTGTGCTGCTGCAGCGTGCCGCAGTGAAATGTGAAAGTTCACCCACATGCAACAAACAGAGAGTAACAACAAAAGCAACAACAAATTTGGCGCAGAAATTAAAATCTAAAAAAGAGAAAGTGTAACAGCCAAAGAGTTCAGCAGAGCGACAGCTGAGCAAAAGACAGCCAATGACCCAGTTTATAGGGCTCGGCGCAGCTCAGGCGATCCCAACTGCTGCAGCAAGAAAATGCAATAAGAAAAAAGATACAAAAGATGCAGCAGAAGAGCAGCAGCAGAAGCAGCTATAAATTACAGACAGACGCAGGGACGAAGTAGCTGCAGCATTTAAGCATAAGACAACTTCCTGCGTGACAATGCCTTAAGGGAAGCAGCAAGCGGCAGCCTCGAATGCAGCACACAGCTGTTGCCAATGTTTAGCACCTGCTGGCCATGTTTTGTTGGCCAGCAATGAAGCGTATAATTTATGAGCCTAGTTGCGAGCATTTTAACAATTACGCGTGCTCAAAGGCACGCAAAAAAAGTAGTATAAGTTTAAGCCTAGTCTAAGCTGCTGTACTAAGACCGCATTTAGTTAAATTTGATAAAAGATACTTCAATATTAAGATACTTGTTTTTTTCTTCTGTGCAACATTTACTAAACTTCTTTTTACCCCTTGTTACTTGCAGCTGTTCGCTTTGGACGCGTGCCGAAACGTGAAAAGGCGCGCATCCTGGCCGCCATGCAGCAAAGCACACAGAATCGTGGCCAACAGCGTGTTTTGGCCACAGAGCTGGATGATCAGCCACGCCTATTGGCAGCCGTTTTACGCGCCCACTTGGAGACATGCGAGTTCACAAAGGAAAAGGTGTCCGCCATGCGACAACGGGCACGTGATTGCCCCTCCTTTTCAATGCCAACATTGCTGGTAAGTAACATAAAAAACTAGCCAACTACCAATTAGACAAGTTTATGTAGCCGTTTGGTTAAAGGTTAGCTGGGTTTAGTTGGCGTAGGCGATCCGAATGTCAACTGGCGTTTAACGTTTCCGGGCCAGATTTATAGTGCAAACGGCAGCCAAGGCAGAGAGAGACATTTATTGACATGCATAGATCATTAACAGCAACGGCAATAACAACAACAACAATAACAACAACAACATTAGCTTGCTTATGGCATTACTCATACGTCAAGGTGAACCTGTTTGGCATATTATTCTAAACTTCACACACAAATAAAACCAGGAAATCAACTGAGATCTCAAATCTTGGGGGTTTTAAAGCACGTAGCGGCGGCAGCGGCTGCTGTTCTTATACAGATACAGATACAGCTGCATAGATACAGATACATAGTTATAGATATACGGCGAGACATTGAAGCGTGGTGTTTAGCTTTGGGGTCAAGTTCTTGATGGCCCTACATATTGTTTTGATTGTTGTTATTGTTGTTATCTTTTTGTTTGGCTAACTAAACGTTGTCAATGTCAATATGTGTTTTGTTTTTGTTATGTTTTTTGTTTTTTTTTGGCTCGTCAAACTGATATATGGCAAGTTGTAAAGTTTTTGGACTAAATGAACTAGTTGGCAGACTGTTTTTACAACTGACGTCATAGTTGATGCGGCGGCACACGCGTCGTATGAGCAATCTGCAGTTGAGCTTAAATGCTTTACAGCGCAGCCTACGCATTGGCTAAAGCGATAAGACGTAAAAAAACAACAAAAAAATAAACGTATAGCAACAAATGTCAAAGCAAAAACAACGACAACGACAGCCACAACAACAAATACAAACACTTATACACATATAAAAATACAGTTCTAAAGCTCAAGGTCAAGCGTAGCGTCATTATTAATGAAAACACTCTACACACACACACACACTCATAAAACACGTCAGCGGTGAGAGCAGCAATACACACACACACGCGCGCACTAAAAGTCCAGCAATGGCGGGGTGTGGGTAAACAAAAGAATTTAAGCTATGTAAAATAGGCAAGCAATTTATATAGAAATGATAAGGCAAGTCTTGCCTTTTTTCGGCTAAAAAGTTCAAAAGAGGAAGTAAAGCACATTATAGATATAGTAAAAGTTTTGCAAAAAAAAGCCTGCGACAGCGACGCTAGCAGCGGCGGCTGCCAAGGCGTGCAATTAAAGCGGAAGCAAGAACGGCGCCCTCTTCAAGTGCGAACAGTGCGGCAACAAAAGAATAATAATAATTTGCACATGTCTGCAGCGTAGAATAAACACAGTCTACACACACACACACACAGAGACAAAGTTTTGCATAAGCACGAGAACGACCTTGTGGAGAGTTATTTTTTAACCTTGAATGAATGAAATGTTTTTTTTTTTTTTTCAATTTTATTTTATACTTTTTGCGCATGTAGTTGGCTGGCTAAATATATATAGCATTTTATATGTGTGTATGCAAACAGTATAATAATACTAATAATAATATACAAATATGCATAGTACAAGCGCAAGCAACTAGTATAAGTATTAGCAAAAAAAAGAGCAGCCAAATGTGCATGTGTGTGTGTAAGAGAGAGTATGAGGAAGTAATGCAATAATCAGCGAGCAATAATTGTAATGTGAGGCAATGATGAATGACTTTACTGTCTGGACGAGTAGTGGGGAGAGAGAGCTAGAGTGAGAGCGGCCCAGAGCGTAATTATGCATGTGTGTGTTTACCCTTTGACAACGGCGCAGTTTATTTAGATGTCAGGTGGTGGTGCTCATAAGGAAGAAATAGCAAAACAAATGAAAAGGCGGAAGTAGCTAAACTAAAAAAATGAAATGACGAAAGTAAAGATCGTGTTAGGCTAAGGTTATGCCTTACGAAGCTATCCATACAAAAATTTCCAGAATATTTATTTTATTTTCGAATAAATTTTCTCAGAATTTTATACACTGTAGTACTTTCTATTTCGGGCTGTTATAAGCTGCTGATAAAAGCATTCTAGGAATTGCACAAATAATTATCTATTTATATATACCAATAATACCATATACAAGGTTAAAGCAGCACTAGCTAGGGAAAGCAATACCCATACTCTCAGTAGCGCGCAGAGGAGGGGGGCCAAGTGGGTTCATTTGCCACGGGCCCCGCTCAAGCCGATGGAAAAAAAAAAGAAAAAAAATTGGTACACGCAGAAAAATTCCTGAAATTTTAGCTTAGATTAACTAGATGGAGTGCTAGGATTGACGCTGTACGCCCATTGATTAACAACTATCAAGGTATTGTCGCTTTTCTAGAAAAAGTTCTTGAAATGGATTTGTTACCAGAAATTTAGGTAGACGTTGCTAGTTCGCTCAAGTGGCTTCAGTCTTTCGACTTCATCCTTTTGACAACCATCGTCATCGTATGGCCATTACAACCCGCTCTTGGGTTACGGCCGACCTCAGCAGCTCTTGCCAGGCGCCTCTGCTTTGCGCGCGCCTTCTCCAATTAGAAATACCAAGGGAGGATAGGTTCTCCTCCACTTGATCTCTCCATCGGAGTCGTGGTCGTCCTCCTTTTGACAACCATTTGGCACAAATTTCGCAGTGTTAATCAACTTTTGACTGACATACGTCGCTTGAGAGATTCTTGAACAGCAATTCTGACAGAAGCTTAACTTGTTGCAACAAATTTAAAGATAACAACTGAGCTCAGAGAAAGCCAAAGGCGCATTCGAAAGAAAAAACGATTTCTTGATGAAGAATCAGGCAGAGATCATGTATTTAAGAGCCCTGAGGAACGCTTTAAAGTTTAAGTCTTCTTCCCACCAGTGGATCTCTTGTTGAATGAGAAAGAAAAAACGATTTCATGATGAAGAATCAGGCACAGTTCATGTATTTAAGAGCCCTGAGAAACGCTTTAAAGTTTAAGTCTTCTTCCCACCACAAGTGGATCTCTTGTTGAATGAGCTCCGCGAGATGAATTCTAGAATATCAGAATTGTCTTCACATCTATCAGTGAGCCACAGGGTAGTGTGAATGATCTCGAATACGCTGCACATGAAAATGAAAATGCCGGAGCTGATTTTCCAAATCCATCTATCACAGCAACAAGTGATTTTGTTGAGAGAGTATTTCATTCGAATTTGAAAAAAAGGGCCCCACAATATTCTGCGCCGGGCCCCCTTCAGCCTTTGTGCGCCCCTGCATACACTTGAAAACAATTTATTTCCGCCTTCACAAAATATGATATCAAAATTTTTTGCAAAAAGAATCCTATGCCAAGACGTAAAGCGTCAACACCAACGCCTTTTAAAAGGTGTGGTCGAAAATAGAATGAAATATTTTCTTTTCTTTGCTTATCGTAGTTTTTTTTTTGCCGGTTGCCGGCGTTTTGCACTTGATGAAGGCCATAGAAGCGTTAGCAGCGAAATATGTGCTTAGATACTACAAAAAAAAATTATATACACTATATATACTCGTATTCAAGGTTAATCATACGAATGTTCAAGCGGAATCAGACAGATTTAAAATATGCAAAACTGACGAACGTGTCTTTATTTATATTTATGCCATGTTCACATTTGTGTGCTTAGTGAAACAGAACGAAGAAAAAGTTGTAGCCAGACATATGAAATTCAATAAATTATGAATTAATAGCCATACAGTGGGCGCTAAATGTATGTATCGTTTGGGTATTTGTAGCAGACTTGGCACGTAGAAACAGACCCGGAAAGCAAAAATGCAAAATTACATGAACTGTCTAAAGGCCTGATAGTGCGCCCCACGTTAGGCGCCAAGTTGTAGTGACAAACCGGCAAACGGTAAATGGCAACCGGCACACAAACAAATGCGCAACACGCACACACACACACAAGCATAATCTCTCACACACACACACTCTCACACACTAAGTATAGTGTATGTGCTTTAGCTTTATACACGCCGCTGACATTCTGTCCAAGGTCGACGAACTAGAGTTCAAGGTTTGCTCTGCTCGCCCCGGCGCGTGTGCTTTTGTGTAACTGTGTGTGTGTGAGAAAAACCGCCCCTAGAAACTATTAAGCACAACTAGCGACAGCGACGACGCGTTCGTTGACGCGTTCGTTAAGCTTTTTTCCGTTTCATGCTTGTAACGTAACGCAAAAAAAAATAAAAGCTTTGATGAGCGTACAAATCGTTCTATAAGGAAATGTCATGCTGCCGCCGCTTGACAACTAGGGGTAGTCATTTCAGTTGGGGGGTACTACGCAGCAGGAGGGCCTTGTGTGGGCGTGCATGCGGAAGCACTAATAATTATCATTATTGATTCAAATGAGTCGGGTTGGGTCGACATGTAACCTTCGCGTGCACATTTTATTTGTAGTAGTTTTTCGCGGAAATTTAATAACTATGACTTGATGATGACTAGGCAGCGCCCTTCCCAACGTTTTTATGACGTACGTCTAGACCTTTTAGCAACAGTTTGTTATACCAAAAACTTTCTTTTTTTTCGTTTCAGGCTTGTCCGCTAAATCCTGCGCCAGAGCTGCAATCGGAGCAAGAGTTCTCGCAGCGTTTTGCTCATGTTATACGCGGCGTTATAGATTTTGCCGGCATGATACCCGGCTTCCAGTTGCTCACACAGGATGATAAATTTACGCTGTTAAAGGCGGGTCTATTTGATGCGCTGTTTGTGCGTCTCATCTGCATGTTTGATTCATCAATCAATTCAATTATATGCCTAAATGGTCAAGTTATGCGTCGCGATGCCATCCAGAATGGAGCTAATGCACGTTTCCTGGTTGATTCCACCTTTAATTTTGCGGAACGCATGAACTCCATGAATTTAACAGACGCCGAAATTGGTCTATTTTGCGCTATTGTGCTCATTACGCCCGATCGACCGGGTCTACGCAATCTGGAGCTGATTGAGAAAATGTACAGCCGTCTGAAGGGTTGTCTGCAGTGCATTGTAGCACAGAACAGACCCGATCAGCCCGACTTTCTGGCCAAGCTGCTAGAGACCATGCCAGATTTGCGTACGCTGAGCACTTTGCACACCGAAAAGCTGGTTGTCTTTCGTACCGAACATAAGGAGTTGCTGCGTCAGCAAATGTGGTCCATGGAGGATGCTGAATCGAATGGCAACTCGGCCAAGAGTCCAGCACGCAGCTGGGATGCAATGGACGTAGAAACCGCCAAGAGTCCGTTAGGCTCGGTGTCCAGCACAGAGTCTGGTGATCTGGATTATACTGCTTCAACTACTACGCACCATCAGACACATGCCGCAGCCGCCGCCTCGCCCCCACAGCATCACAGCACACCCTCTGCTCTAGCCTCGTCAGCTCCGCTGCTGGCCGCTACCTTATCTGGTGGTTGTCCTCTGCGTAATCGCGCCAATTCCGGCTCCTCTGGTGATTCTGGTGCTGCCGATATGGACATTGTTGGCTCACATGCGCATCTAACCCAAAATGGTCTGACAATCACACCAATTGTGCGCCATCATACACACCAGCATCCGCAACAGCTTCAGCATCATCAGCATCCACATCTGCATCATCATCTTACCGCTGGACCCGGTGCAGCAGCCGCTCATCATCGCTATCGCAAGCTTGACTCACCCACTGATTCTGGCATTGAGTCGGGCAATGAGAAAAACGAATGCCTGGGCAGCAAGACAGTCAGCTCGGGTGGCAGCTCCTCATGTTCCAGCCCACGTTCCAGCGTCGATGATGCTCTGGATTGCAGTGATACTGCAGCCGCCGCTGCTGCGGCCGCCCAAGTCAGCGTCTCCGTCTCGCCAGTGCGTTCGCCGCAGCCCTCATCGGCTAGCACCAGCAGCGCCACGCTCAAGCGTCAGATTGTCGAGGACATGCCTGTGCTAAAACGTGTGCTCCAAGCGCCGCCGCTGTATGACACCAACTCACTTATGGATGAAGCCTATAAGCCGCATAAGAAATTCCGCGCTCTGCGTCATCGCGAGTTCGAGACAGCCGAGGCGGATGCCAGCAGCTCTACAAGCGCTGCCAGCACCACCAGCATGCCAGCCAGCAGCCCGCATAGCCCACCACCCAGCAACGCAGGCGCCTCAGCAGCCATCAGCGTTGTCGTACCACAGGCAGCGGCCACTCCACCACCCACCAACGCCGCAGCCGTCAATAACAATCACCACCAAAGCCAGCTGCACATGCATCTGACACGCAGCAATCCCACCCAGACAGCTGCCGGCGGTAACAATGCCGCCTCCACGCTTTCCAGCACTCACTCCGTGCTGGCCAAGTCACTGATGGCCGAGCCACGCATGACGCCCGAGCAGATGAAGCGCTCGGATATTATACAAAATTATCTGATGCGTGAGCCAGCCGCCGCAGCTGCAGCCAGCTCCACCACGGGCAGTCGTAGTCCAGCGCCGCCGCAGCATCATCTGCAGCATGTGTTTGCCGCCTCATCACCCTCGTCGAGCAACTCCAATTGCGCCTCACCTTCGACCACGGCCACATTGGCCTCACCGCCACCACAGCAGCAGATAAATGGACGCTGGGCCTCCTCTTCGGTGATTACAACGACTTGCCAACAACGTCAGCAGTCGGTATCACCGCACAGCAATGGCTCCTCGTCTTCATCATCCTCCTCCTCATCGTCCTCCTCATCCTCCACCTGCAGCGCCACATCGTCCTCAACGGGTAGTTGTCAGTATTTCCAGTCACCGCACTCGACCTCGTCGTCTGCCTCGGTGACGCCGCCACGTCCTTCTCCGCCACGCATGCTTGAGCTGCAGGTGGACATAGCCGACTCACAGCAGCCGCTGAATCTGTCCAAGAAGTCGCCTACACCACCGCCCAGCAAACTACATGCGCTGGTGGCAGCAGCCAATGCAGTGCAGCAGCAGCGTTATCCCACGGTCTCTGCTGACGTCACAGTGACAGCGACCAATGCAGCTGCAGCGCCCAGCACACCGCCCAGCAGCAGCACGCCCCAGCCCCCGGCGACAGGCGTGCCTGCGGTGCACAAGGTCATGTTGGAGGCGTAAGCTCTGATCTAAATTGATCCTTTTTAAGCTATAGTGAAAGTGCGAGACTGATTGGGACGCAAAGTGGGGGGTAGCAGTGAGCGTCATTGGCACGCAAAAGTAATTTTCCTTAAACAAGAAAAACTAAAAGTCTTTAAAGTGATGTGGTAACTAGCCTACAGCAGCATTACAGGGGTGGGAAAAGTTAAAAAAAAATCAATGGATTTTTAATGGAGCAGCAAGCAAAATAATTAAATAGAAATGCAAAATGGGAAAAGAATTAATTATAAATTAAATTATTTTACATTTAAAAACAATGAGCAGTGTACAAAGTAAAAAAAAAAAACAACAACAAAAACAAAATGCATGCAATTTAAATATATAAATAATTACATAATTAAAAAAAAATAAAAAATAAAAAAAAAACGCAGCATGGAGTTCTCTTGAATTTGTAAAAAAAAGAAAATTAAACCGCTGCTGGCAGGTATTAAAAAATTGCAGTTCTTGAAATAAATATAAATTTTTAGCAAACTTAAACTTTAGTAAAAAAAAAAAACAGTTATTTAACTAGATTGCCGCTTAAATTTTCTACAAAGAACAAACCTAATTGCTTAACTTTCTTTTTTATACAAATTTTTAAGTTAAAAAACTATTTTTTTTTATGGTTTCTGTCTTTAAACAAAAACTTCTTACAAAGCGCAAAACTTTGATTGTTTTTAAGTTTTAAGTAATTGTTGTACATATAGAAATTAATTAATTTAATTATAACAAAAATTTAATTTTAAAACTTATTTTTTAAGCAAGCAAATCGTTCAACCAATTTGTAGCGTCTCTACTTGTCTCTACTACTTGCTTATAAATATTTTGTTGTTAAAAAAAAACTGCTAAAAACTACAAAAATTTTAAAAAAAAAATCAACTAAAAATTTGTATAAATTTTTTGCGATCTCCGTTAAGTAAAAAGCAGTTTTTAGCAAGCAAAATATTTAAGTTAAAAATTCATTTTTTATGAATTAATTTTACGCATTGTTATAATTTCTTTTAAATATTTTAAATTTTTGGCACAAAACTAATTTCTGCTAAAGTATAACAAATAAAAAAAACTTATGCTATAACATTATTATAATTATTGTTTTCTATTTTTAAACACTACACAAAGGCAAAAACTACAAAAGATAAAAACAAAAAACATTTAAAAAAAATCAAACAAAATTGCTTAAAATATTTAGCAGCAAAAAACCCAACGTTAAAAATATTTGTTGTGTACATAGTTAAATGTTAAATTAAACTTAAACAATATAAAAATATATATATTTAAAGCAAACAATATAAATAGCTACAAAAAAGTTTGATTGGCGTTAAAAAAAAATACAAAACAGAATTAGACGCTGAAAGATATCAGTAAAAAAATGCATAAAATATTATTTAAAAGTAAAACTAAAAAACACAAAAAAATACATATTATAATGAATTGCGGTAGCAAAAAACTATTACATTAATTATATTATAATTATGAGTACTATTATGATTATTATTAATTAAATAATTATTATTATTATTATGGTAAGCAACCAAAACAATTTTGCTTAAAAAAAAATACAGCATACAAAAAAGAAAAAAAAAATTAAGCCGGCGCAGAAATTTGTATGTCAAATCAATAAAAAATTTGTTAAAAAATATCAAAAAAAAAAAGTTTAAGTTTTTTTATTTTAATTTTTGGTTTTTCAGATACGTTTTTTTTCAGTTCTTAACAAAAATCTTAAGCTTTCAAGGCTTGTGCCGGTTCATGAGCAGAAAACAAACAAAATAAAAACGGTAAGCGTAAAAGTTGGTCAAAAGCGAATTTTTAATTAAGAATTTATGTGTTAGTAGCTAAAAAACAAAAAAAAAACAAATTGTGAAAGTTATTTTTCAAAAACAAAACGTAACGCAAACAGAAATATTGCAAATTATATTAAATAAAAATTAACTTATATCAAAATATTAAATATTTTATGTGTAAAAAACAAGCACAACCAAATTGTAAAAACACAAATTAAAAAAAAAAGAAATCAACAACTAAAAAAGTTCGTAAAGTTGACTTCAATATTAAAATAAAATTAAGCAGAAAAGTATTAAATTTAAAACATAAATATATACACATATATTATAAATATATTCTTTTAAAATTTATGCAAACAAAATTTATTAAGACAAAAAAAAAAAAATACAAAATTACAAAAAAAAAAGAAATTACAAATAAAGTATCACACTTCAATAATAAAATATACAAAAATAATTAAAAAATTAAAATTAAAAAATAAAAAAAAAAACAATAACGATTTTCGTATGTTTGTGTGTGTATGTGTGTAACATTGTCCGTAATTTTTAGCAAACACATAAATATATATAAAAAAATATTACAAATTGTATTTAAAAATGAATATTTTATGTAAAAATAAATATAAACAAATATTCGATTTGCAGCGTAGCGTGACGTAATTGATACATTGATTAAGCTAAGGTTTTGAAAAGCAGCGACAACTAAAACAATGAAATTGCGACAATTAAAAGCGTAATAATTAAATGATACTTGTAATACTATATAATATATTATATGGTACTTGTATGTATAAATAACAAAAAAAAACTTAAAAGTTTAAAATATTAGCTATTAATTCTCCAGAAATTCCAACAGAACATATATTTTGAGAGCTAAACATAAAGCAAAATTAAGTGAGACAATGAGAATGGAACACTTGCAAATCAAACTCAAGTCACATTTCTAAAATGTTTCACTGTTTTTAAAAATCTTGTCTAAGCGGAACGAGTGGAATGCAACCTTTTGAGCTATGGTTAGCAGGCGAATTGGAACGTTTTATTCCACAAAAAAAAAGAAAAAAAAACAAAAAAAAAAATTGAAGGACATTTGTCTTTGTGAAATAAAATAATATGGAAGTTTGTTTTAAAACCAAAATGAAATATGTGAATAAAATATGATTATAAGTATTTAAAATATATCAACAAAAAATTACAAAAAAAATAATGTATTTCGTGTTTTATTTCATTCGAAGTTCTTTCTTCGGCAGAACTTATACGAGGGGTATTCAAAAAGTAAGTTTCCCTGGTCTGGCGTTTCTCTTGTGCACCATCTAGCGGCCTCGCACTGAACACAACATCAGTGTCGAGTCTATCGATAAGAACGGCACTGGTATTGGTGACCGAAAATAGTTTTTTCAGCAGTATAAACACAACAACCAAGGAGCTACCATTGCAAAACGTGTCCAATTGTGAATTGCGTGCAGTTATTCGTTTTTTAACTTCAGAAGGACAAATAGTAACAAAATTCACAGTGAACTAGTGGAAATTTATGGTGAGAATTGTATGAGTGTGCTAATGGTGCGAAGATGGCGCGCTGATTTTATCGCGGAACGTTCAGAAGTTCATGATGAACAGCGTGCAGGACGTCCAAAAACAGCCACTACGGACAGAGCTATTTAAGCTGTTCAAAAAATTATTGAAGAGGACAGACGATGATATTCCGAATTGATTCCTCCTGATATTGAAATTGGCCCAACTTCAATCTATTCAATTTTGAAGGATAAGCTTGGTTACAGCAAAGTTTGCGCAAGATGGGTCCCACGCCTGCTTACCGAGAACCATAAACATCAACGAATAGTCGCTGCTCAAAATTTTTTTGAAATGGTTAAGAAAGAAGGCGATAGTCTCTACTCGCGCATTGTGACGGGTGATGAAACGTGGTGTCATCATACGAATCCCGAAACAAAGCGTCAAAGCATGGTTTGGAAGAAACCAGAAGAAAGTGCTCCAAAAAAAGCAAAAATTTAACGTTCTGCTGAAAAAATCATGGCCACAGTTTTTTGGGACGAGTTAGGTGTTTTGTTGGTTGATTTTTTGGAACCTGGTACAACAATCAATGCGGATCGTTACTGCGAAGTTTTAAATAAGCTTAAAAATGCCATCAGACGAAAACGTCCAGGAAAATTATCCAAAAAAATCTTATTCTTTCATGATAATGCACGGCCTCATTCTGCTCAAAAAACGAGAACTTTATTGGAAAAATTCAAATGGGAAATTTTCGATCACCCACCCTAATCTCCGGATCTCGCACCAAGTGACTTTTTTCTTTTTCCAAAATTGAAAGAAAGCTTAGGTGGGCAGCATTTTGTTTCAAACGAAGAAGTCCAAACATCTGTCAAATTATGGCTCCAAAAACAGGACACGTCTTTTTTTAAAGAAGGTTTACATAAACTCTATAACAGATACGAAAAATGTATTCAAGTCGAAGGTGACTATGTAGAAAAATAGTTTGTGAGTCAAATAATTAATAAATATTCATTTTGTAACCTAAAAATTGTTTTGTACTTCATTTTAAAATTAGGGAAACTTACTTTTTGAATGCCCCTCGTACTAAAATTGAAACGATACTGAGAAGATTAGCATGGCCCCTGCGCAAAGATGACACGCAAAATCGTGAAGCGCTCGATATTTTTCTCTATGGAAATGCACAAAATCGCTTAAACGACAACCCTTTAGACAGGAACCTTCCTGTCCGAAGTCTTGGATGAACTTGCTAAAAACGAAAGGGAACAGGCTAATGCTTTTAGATACCATCTAGAGGATCGTTTCAGTTCTTATGAATTTGATTCGATAGAGCAGACTAGGGAGACCCATCAGAACAGATGTCCCCGCCTATTAACGATCCAATTATTGCCGAAAAATAAAGCTCCTGGTATTGATATGATTTGCAATGCTACGTTAAAGACCTTGCCTACAAGAGCGCTCCTTTATATAGTATTAATTTTTAATGCTATTATCAGGCGCCAAGTCTTACCAAAGCAATGGAAACTAGCTGTGATTCTTATGTTTTACAAGCCAGGCAAATCAGATGCTGATCCTGAGTCGTATCGGCCAATAAGTCTTTTACCCTACATGTCTAAATTATGGGGGAGGACTATTGCGAATCGGAATTCTGCCATTATAAGCCGATGCAATATCTTGCCGGATCACCAACTCGGCTTTCGAGAGGGACACGGCACTGTGGTACAGGTCCACAGATTGGTGAAGCACACCATGCCGGCTTTTGACTACCTTTTAAGGTCTCTGGTCATATCTGGAAGGACGAGACTTTAAGGTCAAGGAAAGGGACATGTCTTAATTATGGGAGAGGACTATTGCGAATCGGAATTCTGCCATTATAAGCCGATGCAATATCTTGCCGGATCACCAAGTCGGCTTTCGAGAGGGACACGGCACTGTGGAACAGGTCCACAGATTTAAAGTCTCTGGTCATATCTGGAAGGACGAGACTTTAAGGTCAAGGTAAGGGACATATACTTGTCAACTTATATTATGAGAGCAGGAGTGCCGTAAGGCAGTGTTCTGGGACCCAGCCCTACCTCTGAGCATATGGAAGCTCCCTCTAAGGCTATATATGTATTATTGCTACATATGCAGATAACATCGCAGTCATCTACAATGCCAAATGTAGCGTAGAGGCAAGTAATGGTCTACTAGCGTATCTTGATACTCTCGCAACTTAGTGGAAACGGTGGAATTTGAAGGTTAACCCACTAAAAACAATAAACCCTTGTTTCACACTCAAAAGATTGACGCATACCCCTTTAATCCAGCTAGAGGGAATTACCCTGGAGCAGCCATCGCAAGCTAAATACCTCGGCATCACTTTGGACTAGCGCCTCATCTTTGAGCCACACCTCAAAGAGACGGTTAAAAAATATCGTCACAGACTGCTCCAACTGCGGCGGCTCTACAATAAGAGGAGCACCTTGCCGCTGAGATATAAAAGAGCTGTTTATGTGCACTGCATTTTACCGATATGGCTTTATGGAGTTCAGATTTGGGGGATTGCTGCCGAATCGAACTATAAACGAATATAGGTATTGGATAATTGAGTATTACGACAAATTACCAACTGTCACTGGTACGTACGCGGTTCCACACTCCATAGAGCTCAATCTGCACACAGTTGAAGAGCAGATTGGTAGGCACACTAGTAGATACAGCTATAGATTGCAAAGACACCGCAGTCTGCTCGCAAGAGGACTGCTAGGGTAGGGACCCGCCCCTTAAGACGGCTTAAACGTCAAGGTTTTGCGAAGACGTTGGGTCAGTAAGACTTACTTCAAATTTGTTTGATGTAAAGTTCCAGCAGACCATCACTAATCACGCACGAAATGCCATATCACTGCTTTGAGAGAGCGAGAGATCGCAGTTGTGTGTTCTCACCTAGACACTCTCTCACACGATTTTTGCAATTCTTATCAGAAGGTATTATTTTTGCGCTCTTCCTCTTTGCGCTATTATTTTCAATGTCGCGCCTTTTATATAGTCGTACATATACATACTATTGGAATTTTGCCCGTGACCTTGAGCGATAAGTGTCGCGAAATGAATTTGCCGAAATAATCAAATCAGCAGCGTCGCATTCACTTCATTCTAGAGGAGAGCGGCAGTGGCAGTAGGCAGCGGCAGTAGAAGCGTGCCGGGTGTGAGTGCCTCTAGTTCTAGATAAGAGCGCCACAACCAGGCAGTGAAATGTGAGTGTCGATGCCGCGTGAGATAGTGAGCGGTGAGCTGGTAGGGTGGAGATACAGTGAAAGGGGTGCTACACTACGCCGCATTGTGTCGATAAGGCAGCCATAATAAAATCATATATACGGTATTTTTTTTTTCGCAAAATATTCTAATTTTAAATAAACAACGAATGAAAGGCAAACGAAAGCATGAGAGATAGGAACGATAGGAACGAGAGAGAGGCAGACACTTGAACACACATGCCTTGAATTATTATCTGCAAAGTCAATGTCAAAGCTACGCTAAGGCGTAGCTAGCGTAAGTTAGCCGGGGGCTATCTGGAAGGGGAGTCCCTGAACTTGACAAAGCACATGGCGGGAATAATAAAAAAACGCAACAAATTAATTAATTGAGCGTTGCAAGTGTAGCACACTGCGTATGAGTAATGCAAAAGAACACACAAAAAAATGGTTATCGAAATAAATGAATGAAAGATGTATTTGATAGCTGAAGCGTTGAATGCGTAAGGAAAGAAAAGTGCATACGATGATTAAGAACTTTGAGAAGATGTGTACCGATGATGCTTTGTACTGAATTTATCCGTGCTGAAGAGTTTTTGGTTTAATCCTACTAATTAGGATGAATATAATTGACAAATATGGGCATATTGTGCACTGCTTTGACATAACAACATTCCTGGAAAAGAGCTGGCGGATAAACTTGCAAGACCGGTGCTGCAACATCGCTAATCGGTCCTGAACCACACTGTCGGATTGGTAGCCACGTGGTACGGGACCTACTTAGAATAGAGGTAAAAAAAAACACCTGCTTCAATGGGCACAGAAAGTCAAAAACCATCCTCTCCAATTACAACTTTAAGAGATTCAAAGTCTTGCTAACGCATGGGAAGAACACCGTGAGAATCCTGACGTGCCTTCTGACGGGACATTGTAGGCTCCATAGCCACTTAAACAAAATTGGCATAAGGGATAGTGGACTTCGCTTCTGTAGCATGGAGGAAGAAACGTCTCCGCTTGTATTATGTGAATGTATGGCACTCGCCGTTAAAAGAAGCAAGGATCCAGGGATAAGCTCAAGATTAGATGGATTCCAGGACATAACACTTTCTTGAAATGAGCAGCAACACCGCTAATCGGTCCTGAACCACACTGTCGGATTGGTAACCACGTGGTACAAGACCTACTGAGAATAGAGGTGAATAAAAAACACCTGCTTCACTGGGCGCAGACAGTCAAAAGCCCTCCTCTTTAAATACAACCGTAAGAGGTTTAAAGTCATGATAACTCACGGGAAGAACACCTTGAGAATCCTGACGGGACATAGTAGGCTCTGTAGCCACTTAAACAAAATTGCCATAGTGGATAGTGGACTATGTTGCTTCTGTAGCATGGAGGAAGAAACTTCTTCGCATGCATTATGTGAATGTATGGCACTCGCCGGTAACAGAAACAAGCTCCTGGGCATGTACGTTCTCCCACCGGAGACCGTTGTTACCATAAATCCAAACAAAAAACTGCAATATTTGCAGGCCTTAGGACTTTTGGGCGTACAAGAGATCCACCTGGGTCGCAGTACAATTATAATAATAATACTGCTTTGATGGTAAAATGAATTCTATGAGTTCCAGGCGAATTGGCTTACTTTAGCATTCAGCGGCTGTACTGGATCGGCCAGGCTGTCAGATTAAATGAACAAGCTCTAGGCCTAAAAGATCAACTGCTAGGTGCAATAGGTCCAGTTTTCAAAAGAATTGATTGATAATTTCAATCACTGTGTAGAATAGGCGTGCATCAAGCAGAGGCATCTGAAGAAACATTTACATCGTTCTCTAAATGAGGGTTGTTAAGGATATTCGAGAAAAGTATAAAAGAATTGAAAAGCTCATTGTCATCAACGAATTCTCTAAGACTCGTAATGCATTGGGGAGCGCGGAAACATTATTGTACGCAATGTTTCCAAGAATTTCTTAAAAAAACGTTTACGATTTAAAATGTCTATTTTCATAAAATGTTAACGTTTTCTTTAAATTTAACCGATGTCGCATATGTAAAAGGTGATTCATGAAGACTTTTTTTTTCAATAGGGATTTTCGTGTGGATCACGCGTGATGCATTACAGCTGTCAAAGGCAAAGTTTTTCAGTATTCATTGGCAAATCATCATGCGAATACTTCCAGACAAAAAACGTTCACAAATTGTACTACGAAAATGGGCTCTTGGTAAGATCGATGAAGATCCGTTGTTTTCGACCAAAATTTTCTTCAGTGATGAGGCTCACGTTTGGCACCACGGCTTCGTGAATAAGCAAAATTGGCGTATTTGGGGAGAAGATCAGCCCGATGGCGCACGCTATCGGACCATGTTAACGGACTTTTTGCTGCCTGAAATTGTTGCCCGTGATCTCGACGACATTTTGTTCCAACAGGATGGCGCTCCGGTCCACATTGCCAATGAAACAATGACTCTATTGCGAGGTCAATTTGGTGAGCGAATTTCACGTACGGAACCCGAACCTTGGCCGCCAAGATTGTGCGATATCCCATCGGTCGACTTTTTTCTTTGGGGTTACGTGGACAAACCAGCAACGATTGAGGCCTTGAATGCCAACATTACTCGTGTTATTGGCCAAATACCAGGGGAAATGCTTGAACGTGTCATTGGACCTTCAAGATGGACTATTTAAAACGCAGTTGCGACCAACATTTGAACCAGATTATTTTTAAAAAATAAATACCATAAAATATCCTTTCGAAATCATAAATAAAGATCCCATCATTCCTTTTGAAATTTGCATTTGCCAAATCATTAAAAAAAAGGTCTTAATGAATTACCCATTACATCAGTTGCGGCGTGACGTTACGCTTGTACGCCAAAATGTAACAAAAACAAAAAAAAAAGGTAAAAATTTTCCTTTTGTATAAGGGTAAATTCAACAAAAATTTTTTAAATCTTATAAGCATATTTAGTATCTGGCGTGACTTTACATGGCGTGACGTTACTAAAATTAAAAATCAAAGGCTTTTTAGTTACTCATTACTCTTTATATACTATTTATTTAAGCAATTTTGACTTTAAATCAATAGATTATAATTATTTATTATTTTATGCGGATTTAAAAAGTCAATTTTTTTTGTTATTACTTATGTAACATAAATATTATACAAACCATTTAAGAAATCATTTTTTATTATTCAAATCCACGTAGAATACAAAACCAGAAATTTTTTGCACCCTACATACCCTGAAAAGTAGGAAAAAAAACCTCGTTTTTCGGATACATAACCTCAAATAACTGAAAATTCTGACGTTATGACCCAGAATTCGTATTCTACGCAACAAATTACATATTTCGAATATGGTTTGGCCCTCAATACTACGTTTATGAGGACATGATTAAATCCGTCCAAAAGTAATTTCTCCTTTTGGCATTTCGTGGCTTAAACTGGGACCCAAACATACGACTGCCGCCATATTCTGATAGACTTCGCCTTATAAAGTGGCGTTCCCTTAATCATCGCAGAACATGCTATGGCGTGTTATTCTTGCATGAGCTGTAACTCGGTCTTATCGATACCAATGTAATCCTTAGCAAAGTTACTTTTGCCATGCATTCTAGAGTAACTCGTAATTTTCGACCTTTAGCCTTACAATTTTGTAGATCTAATTATGCTTTACACGATCCTTTCCGTGTCTTATGCTCTAACTATAATAACTTTTATAATTTCCACTCTTTTTAACGGTCTATTTAATCTTTCACTTCTTCTATCCTAAGTTATCTTGACTTGCCACTTCGAGCATCCTTGACCAATCCTATATTATGAGCCACTCTTTTGGTCAACGGTGATCCCTTGGCACTTTATTTTTGATATAATTTTTTTTAATTTTAAACTTTCTTCCTTGTTTTAACTTTTATATTGTAAATGTAAGTGTCTGACCAGTTCTTAATGTGAGAAGTAATGCTGGGCATCGATTTGATCTTAAATCGATTTCATCGATTCTTTTTTTCTGACAATAACATAAATTTTTATGTATTGAGAATTGTTTTATTTTTTTAATCATATGTACATTAGGGAGGATCAATTAGTATGGGGCAGAAAACACGTTTTGGGGCTCTCAGCGATTTGGGAACTATTGTTCTAAAATAAATTTCGTGTCTTTTTCAAAATAGGTTTTCTTTTTTTTAAAATGTTAAAAAATCGAATTAGCTCTTATATTTTCAAGGCCAAAAACGGATTTTTCCTCTAGCTTCCACTAGGAACTATGGTTCTAAAATAAATTTCGTGTCGTTTTTCAAAATAGTTTTTTTTTTCAAAATGTTAAAAATTCGAATTAGCTCTTATATTTTTAAGGCCAAAAATGGATTTTTCCTCGAGCCAAATGTGTATTGGGGGAGTTTAGGGAGAAATCAATTTTTGACAGCTATGTGTAAATTTAGATAGCTTAAATTTATTAAAGAATAAAAAAACCTCAAATGAAAAACTCTTACTTAATTATTATATTTTCTCTTATTGAGTTTTTAGCTTTATAACTTTAATAAATATAAACTTTTATTTTTTTAGCCAGAATTATCACAGTCTTATAAGCTTAGTTGTTAAAAATTCTTTGAACTTTTTAATATTTTTTTTCATAAGAAAACATATTTTTATTTAACTTTAAAATTTTCGTAAAAACGCCCGTTTGCCTACAATATATAATTACGTCCTAATCTACTAAAATATAGCAATTAATATAAATTTCAAATACTTAATTGTTAATTGTAAAAACAAATAAACCAACTAATTCTAACTTTTGAAAGAATTTCTGGCAATTTCCTCTCGAGCTTCTTTTTCTATTTTTTTTTTGCGCATATTTCACCTTGAAAAAAAAACAAGCTTCACATAAATTAATATACACATATACACACAAACACAGACACACACACACATAAGTGTATCATACAATATTGTATTATTATTATTTGCCGCTGCTTGCGCATTTTTTTTTTTTTTGTTGTAGTTGTTATTTTGGTTTTATTTGTCGTCGTGGAATTTGTGCGCGCTTTGTATATATGTATGTATATATGTGTATGTACAATACAGCAACAAAAAAAATATTCAAGGTCAACTGATTAGATGAAATTAGCAAAAGTTCTAGGCAGCATGTACTACAACAGAGCGAGACAGCACTAGAAAGCAACAAACGAAATGCCAAGATGATCGAACGAACCGGCAAACCAACAAAACTGCCTAACAACGATTTAACGGAGGGGGCAACAGGAAAGTCGGCGCGGCAAGAGAGCGGGCAGCCGGTTGAAAGCACGCGCTAAAATAAAAGCTCACGCAATGCCCGTTTTTCGGTGCGTGGCTGCCGCCGCTACCCCCGTTTCCCTGGTCAGCGTCCCTTAACATGCGTGTTAATGCTGGCCCGCACGCATGTGTAGCTCTGCTGCCGTCAGCAGGCGGCGCCGGCAGCATAGGCCCAAGCTTTGTTGTTGTTGTGGGATTTTTTTTTTTGTATTGTTTGTTTTGTTAAGCCTTTGCCTAATACAATATTCCCGTGGGGTTGAGTGAGAGGGCGCAAGAGATTGGGACAGTGTTGTTGGCTTTATGAGCGTGAGCGGCGGGGTGAGGCAGTCAAAGAGCCAAATAAATAGACAAAATATACAAAGGCAAAAAGCAAAAAAAGACCCAAAATTAAATTACACTCACAGATACACATACATAGACATAAAATACAAATACATACGAGTATATAGTATACTTCCACTGTATAGAACATTTGCGCAGCATATAATAAATTTCATTTATATGGCCCTCCTTCCACCGCTTAGCTGCTTATTGTATGTCTATACATACATTTTATTTGGAATTATGTTCAAGTTGTCCTTGAAACTTGGCGCAAAGCGTTTACGGCCAAAAGTACATTGTGGGGGCAGGTGCGGCTGCAGGATTTGGTCTTAGGGGGGTTGCCCTCACTTCGAAGTGTAAATAAGTATATCATAGCTCGCAAAAAACTGTCATACCATTTTAACAACTTTTGGTTAGGCCTTAACAATCCCCTTGGTTGCGCCACTGGTATGGGGCGTTAGTGAAGTCAATCCAACAGCTTGGTGGGGTGAAAGCAACAAACTTACTAGCTAAGTAAATCTTGTCAGTCAGTCAACTTTTAAGTGACACTGAATATATTTTAGTTGGTCTAATGATTGTTACAAACCGTATAAGACGGAATCTTGAGCAGATAAGCTGTTCAGAACATGCTCCCAAATATGAACCTCTGAATTAGTTTCTTTTTCAAAAATATTTTAAAATATTTATTTAGGAGTTGCCCGACAGTGGAATACCGTGTACTTTTTCTCTTGAAAAAATGTTTTCTGCATATTCCTACTAAAATCTATAAGTTCCGTAAATTTTTACCGATTGATGAAACTCAAAAGTTACGTCAAAGAAGCTATTTTAAGTTATGGGGTAAGTTTCAAGTAGATATGTTGAGGGGTGTGGGAGAAAACATGGTAAATCGATTGCGGAGGTGGAGCGTCCGCATCGATCAAATTGGATGTGGATTTGTTCATTAGAGCCACATGAATCAGCTTACCAAAAATTCGAGATCACTTAAGATTTTTTTTGTTTTTTAATGGATGGATAGTTTAAAGGAAGGGGTTAACGCCGAAGGAAATTAAAAAAGAGATGGACTCAACACTAGGGACATCCTCCCCATCATATTCAACCATTAAGCAGTGGGTTTCCGAATTTAAAAAAGGTCGTGTGAGCACCTCCGATGGGCCTCGCTCAGGACGCCCTGTTGAGGTCACAACTCCAGATATGATCGAAAAAATCCATCAAATAGTGCTGGAAGACCGCAGATTAAAAGTGCTTGAGATAGCTGAGACCTGCAAGATTGCACCAAAATTTGCATATGGAAAAGCTCTGCGAAGATGGGTGCTGCGTTTGCTAACAGTCGACCAAAAATTGATTCGAAAAAACATTTCTACCGCCAATTTGACGTTGTATAAGCGTAATCCAAAGCTAATTTTAATTTCATAACCGTTGACGAAACTTGGGTCCACCACTACACTCCTGAAACCAAAGAACAGTAGATTGGACTAGGGAACCCAACTCCAAAGAAGAAAAAAAATATTTTTCAGCGAACAAGGTTATGGCTACTGTTTTTTGGGATGCAGAGGTATTATATACATTGATTACCTTGAAAGGGTAAAACTATCACTGGTCAATACTACGCAGACTTATTGCAACGTTTGAGCCACGAGTGAGGAAATTAAACGACCTCATCTGGCGAAGAAAAGAATCTTGTGTCATCACGATAACGCACCAGCGCACAAGTCAATCGTTGCGATGGCTTATATCAACGATCTGAAGTTTGAATTGATGCCGCACTCTCCCTACTCTCCAGACCTAGCCTAAACTTACTTAATTTTTTCTTCTCTTTTTATATACAAAAAATTTTACAACTTTTTCTTTAATTAGTTTCAAGTCGTTGAGCTTTTGCTAAGATAGTGATAGTTCACTTGTACTAGACGTAAATCTATTAGATTGGTGCCTTGCCGAAGAATCGAAAAGTTCGCTACCTAGGAATTGTATTAGATCCGAAACTTATCTTTTAGGATCATATAGACTAGAATGACCTGACTAGAAGCTTATATCCCTTCATTAACATGAACTCACGATTGTCTATTGAGAATTAATTATAATTGTTTAGATCCATTCTCCAAGCAGTAATTTTTTATAGAGCCCCCGTGTGGTCCGATGTTGCTAAGCGCCAATACAGCCCAGATCTGCACTATAAAGCAAAAGTTAAATGATTTCAGGAAAAGACATGCATCCTAACCATAAGCCAATTGTTATGCTAATATAGATATAAGAAGTTTTAAGATTTTATCCTAAGCAGTATTTTTTTTTTCCACCTTCTAAATTTTCTCGAAAACTTATAATAATCAAATAGCTATAATATAATAATGTATCAAATGTATATACCATAAAACCCCATTAGCTTGATCTCTTAAGAAATATGTTTTGATTTTATAGAATGAAATAAGAGATATCCATCAATTAATTTTTATTTAAATTAAATATCGTTTAAAAATTTCTCTTAAAAATTAATGTAACTCAAAAGTACAAAATTTTTATTAAAATATCAGTTTTCATAGTCACCCCAACAAAATTTAAGACACATTTTGTATACTGCAATTTTAAAATATTCAGCAGATCAATAAAAATAAACAAGAAATTTGAAGGAAAATTCTAAAGTGTGCCGTGATTCATTTGTAATTTTTTTTTATAATGATCCCGATTTAGATGGCAAAAAAATGGCAGCTGAGTGTATGGCTGTAAATTAAATTATTTAGCTGGAAGTTGGGTTTGGTTTTTGGTTCACTGACTTCTCTGTAGCAGCAATGCCGTTGAATTTTTCCAAAATAAAATTAGATTTTAAATGTAAAATTATATATAGGCTGCAATAAAATGCAATTAACAGCCAAATCAACAGATGGCCCACCCTATACTATGTATATAAATTTTGTTTTACCTTAACCGCTCAAAAGTCTTGTTTAGTAAAGAGTATACAAACTTCCTCGGCCTGCGACACTTTTTTTTTTGACCGATTTGGCTGACCCTTGAGCATTACTTGTCAGTTGCTTCGGGTAGCTTTTCTGAACAATATAAATCATCTTGTGGGTTTGTTTTCCTTATCGAAACAAAAGCTAAATCATTTTGCTGAATAAAATTAAACAAAAAAAGATAGCCATAATGTGATTGAAGATCATAAAAAGTAAATTGCACGAGTATCAGCTATAAAATAAAACGTTAAACGTTTATAACAAAAAAGTAAACAAAATACAATCAAATTACAGTAAACACACAAACACATACAGACAAAGGCAACGACAAAAAAATAAAAAAAAACAACACACAAAGCAAAATGCGCTCTTGACATTGAACTTGAACTACAGTGCAGTCAACAGTTGAGAGTCAACGTCTGCGTCAGCGTCTGCTGCGACGGCGCTGTCAACGTCATCACAGCAAATGAAATGCGCTTCGGAAATTTGCAGCTGCGACTTGGCAAAATTTAGATAAAGTAAACACAAGTGGGGACAAGAGCAAATCCAAAACAAATCAACAAAACATTTGAATATAAACAACAACAACAAGAGATTTGAAATTAGAATTCGACTGAAGAACCTTGAATGTGTGTGTGTGTGTAAAAGACAAAGAGTGACTGGGAGAAAGAAGGAGTGAAAGCAAAAGAGAGAAGAAGAAAAAGAAAGAGGTGGCAGTCAGTTTTGATATACATTGTTATGGCTGCAATTGTCAGCAGTAGTCATACGGGGCGTATGAGTAATGAATCTAGCAAATGAACGGCGCCAGCGCCAGTTCATGAATCATATGCAGAAATTAACTAATGACCTACGTCGGGGGAATTTATGGTTGAAAAAGTTTATATGGACCGACTTTGTCATAAAATCGTCAGTTCTCGGAAAGAGATTATTTTCTTTAACGTTAGATTCTTAGTATTTGTGTCAAAAAAGGAAAAAAAAAGCGGACTAGGTCAGTTGTAAGTGGATTATAGACTGTCAGTACAATTTTTTGAATGTTTTTTCAAAAGATAGAGTTAATTACAAGCCACAAATGAAATGTAGAATTCAGCTATATACAATTTGGATTCATTATAGTTGATATAGTTACAGGATTTGGTCAAAAAACTATATAAAATTTGGATTCATTATAGTTCATATATTTCTAGGTTTTTGTCAAAAAAAACCAATGGGATACGCTTAGAAGATTTTTTGGATTTTTTCGATTTATTTTCGAGTTGACTAGGTTGACTCTGGATACCTAAATAGAAGCTAAAAGCCAATATTGAATGTCTTAGTATTTTAGATAAAAAAATCATTGTGAAATACAAAAAATAATCAAAGTTCAAAAATTGACAAAACGCTGACGCTAAAAAGAAATGAACAATAATAAAGAAGAACCTACTCCATTTTACCCAAACTTGATGAACTAGAAACTGAATGGCACAAAACTTCAAAAGCAGCTGAATTTATCAAAAGATACAAGTGGGATTGGTTAATGCCCATAAGGCCATAAAGAGGTATCCACTGAAGCAAAAGCTATAAAATGGTAAAATGCTAAACTGAGCTTCAATTGGCCAATACCAAAATGGCATTGACAAGTGGTAGATGAAGGTTAAACCCTTTTTCAGAAAGCCAAGCCAATAAATGGAAAACATCCTGCCCATGATGAGTCGCAGCTTACCAACCTATTTAAGAGATAGAGTTGAAGAAACTTAAAAAAAGTGTTTGACTAGGGGCAAGCGCGTGACTAGGGGGGGAGAAAATAAAAATTAGTGTGTTCCGCAAATCAGTAAGCTATTTTTAAAATAAGTAAAAAAAAATTTAAGCTTGCCTAGATATACGCAATTTTGAATTTTTTTGGTTCTCCAGTAACTAAATATACTTTTTTTTATTAAATAAAAATGATTCATTAATATTTAAAAATTATTTAATTTTTTTAGATTTAAATAACAAAATATGAAAAGAAGTTAAGCAAAAATTTTTACTGAAAAATCACGAAATATAGTAACTATTTTACAATTTTTTTTTACAATTTTTGTTATACAAATTAAATATAATAATTGGATATAAAAAATATATTTCTAAAATTAAAAACAATTTTTTTCATTAAAATATAATTATGTTTATAAATTCATATTTAAAATAGAAATTAGTTATAAAATAAATTATTTTTAAAGTTAAAAACTAATTGTTATATATTATAAAACTATCATATTATACTGGCCGTCAGCCAGTCAGTGTCACGAGGGGAATATAACCCTAGACTTGGCTACGCGTCGCAATTGTGACACACTTCTGGAAGTGCCACTATACTCTCCACGTGAGGACGGCTCGATAAGGTAAGGTCATGCCTCTGCCATGGGTGCTGACGAATAGTAGTTCGGGCGAGAGAAGAAAACTCTATAAAATTACCCCAAATCTAAGGTGGAACAGCAAAGGCCGAAGGATGCATGGCTGAGTGGTTCTCCAGTGATCACTCTGCGAACTCTGGATACCTGCCGACATCCAGTTTTAATAAATAGCTTCCCGCGGTAGCCGGGCTATGCCGCTGGTGACTACTCGTGGGTCCAAAAGTTATGAATTCGACAAATAACAAAACAAACAAAAACAAACCAGAGAACCTTACTCGCCAAAGCACGGAAGGGACTAATATTACGTTAAATATAGCAAAATGCGCGGTGAGGAAGGGACCAGCAGGTGTCCTTCCCATCCCGGACTGTGCCGGCAAGAGTAAGTCAGCAAACCCACCGTCTTCTGTAGAAACTGGGGAAGGCAGTCCAATTCATCCTCGGACGTAAAACTGAAACAAGAGTGTTTCGCTTCTTCGTCAAAGGTAAGGCTGGCCGCTAACTCTTCAGAGCCGGCTACTCCTTAGATGCCACCACCAATAAAATCGTCTTACCAAAACAGGCGACGGGCAGGAGAAATTTTCAAAAAAAATCTTGCCAATCTAGAGGTTTCTCCGGAGGGTAAGAAACTAGTAGATTGGGCCAAAGGTATTCTGCTGGGTTTCCAGCCAGCAGCCCCAGGAAAACCTTAATCCCAGGTCAAGCGGCAAAGATCTACAGAGGAACCTGCACCTTCTCCAAAAAGGACGCGACCGCAGCACGTTTACCGCTCCTTTGCCGAGGTTACAAGGTACAAGATTCTCCTTGGTGTCCTAGACAAGGGCAACAATGATGGTTTTGTACCTAGGAATTTGTGGAAAGGTGTGGAAAATGAGCTGCAGAATCGATTCCTAGATGAATTGGAGAGAAGTGGAGGACCCCCACCACTCGACAACGACTCTCGGCACAATTAAGACCATTGCGTGCGAAGACAGTCGCTCGGCTGTGTACAAGAAGGCAATAGCAGCTCTTGGAGTGGTTTATTTTTATTCTTTTATTTATTTAAATATTAACTAGAATACCATAAATACTATAATTAATAAAACAGTAGACCTTAGAGTAATCAAAAATATATAAACAAAAATTAATATTAAAACATACTGTTTAGGTAAAAATTTTAAAATTAAAATTTCTAATTTTTTTTTAATTCTTTAAAAAATTCTATAATTTGTGTTTTACACTTTGGTCTAAAATATTATCTTTGCTTTAATTTTGTTGAACTCCCTAAATCATACTTGGGCCTAAGCCCACATCGGGATCGTCACACCAAGAAGAAGAAATCTAACTTGGATATCATTTTATTTTCAGAACTGCTGGGATTATTTATCAGATGCCTGTATTCAATTTGCAAATTGTTTTCATTCATTTCTGAAGCTGCAAAATTCGAGAATCGATTTGACATAATTGAAATTCTGCAAGTGCCAAAAGTTTAAGCCCTGTTTTACTTCCTATTCGAAATTTTGTAAATGCTATTTTCTAAGAAATATAAAAATTTATGATAAAAGCCGTAGAAAACAAACTTTTGAAGGGCTTTGGACGTGTATTGAAATCGGTAAATAAAATTAAATTGGGCTTAACCAGAAAGAACTAATGTCCTAAAATACCTTGGGCTTGGGCACCGAATC
This sequence comes from Chymomyza amoena, assembly GCA_037043745.1. NCBI lineage: Eukaryota > Metazoa > Arthropoda > Insecta > Diptera > Drosophilidae > Chymomyza > Chymomyza amoena. Next base: position 68,810 of record JBAMAX010003048.1, read on the forward strand.
TATTAGCTTAAAAAAACTCCTAGACTAGGGGGAGACTTTGGACTTGAATAACAATCTCTAAAGAAAATTCAATGGATCTAGCTGGTTAAGGAACAAAGCAGATGCTTTAAAAATAATTTTTTTTTTTAAATATTGGTTAAATATACTCATATTTTCGTTTCCGAAAAATGCTTGGGGTATACCTTTTACATTTAAAAGAAATCCAAGATAAACACCAATTCAAGTCGAAAAGTTTTCTGCGAGCATTTTTATTTCTGAAGCAATTTGTTCGAGCATTAAATTAAATTCAAACCAAAAAACTGATCTCATTTTAAATTAAAAGCGATTTCTGGAACACCTTCTATAAAGCCTCAAAGTATGCTAAGCGCGCAAATTATGTGCAAAAGCAATGGCGGCAAATATGTGTATGTGTGCGTATTCCTGTTGCCCAGGATGACAACTGCTGGATGACAGCCAGTTTTCAAGGTCACAAGTGTTGCACGCGCCAGCCATTGCCTTATGTTTGTTTAGGTAGATTGTTGGCTTTGTGAGTGGGGGAATCGGTGGAGTGAGGGGACTCGAAATTCAGAGTTTGCCACTTGCTGTTTATATTGCTGTGTATTCTCTTTGCTTTTTGCTTTTCACTTGATTACTGACACGCGCGTGTCATACAAGAAGCTCTTCTATATATCTTGAGTCCTGGGAATGGGATTGATATGGCAAGCATTGTTATTGTATGCTGTAACATTTCTATATATATGCATATATATAGGCCTAAGTGATTTTTGGTTTTAAGCAGATTTATTTGAACAGAGCCACAAAGCATTCCCTCTTGTATACCAAGTGGTATAACAAAACAAAAGAAAATGTTGCCAAATTTGAAGGAGCCCTGTTTGGCTTGGCTTCAATGTCACATCAATAACAATCTGATAAATCTCTTGAGTTAACTTTTTTAGCTGGCATAAAGTGCAACAAAAGTAAAGTGATCAGGATAGAAGAAGTCTTGAAGAAGTTGCTCAAATCCCAGGGCGCTACTTCAAGCTGTATATATGCACTTATAGAGTACACAGCTAGTTGCCAAAAGGCAGCCAAGAAAAAAGAATTTTTTTTTATGCGCTCCCATAAAAATCTCCTTCACAAAGGTCAAAGCCGAGAGCCGAGCATCCTGCAGGAGCGTAGTCTCAAGTAAGCGCCGTATTACAGCCATTAAAACGTTGCCAAGGCGTGTGTGTGCGCTTTGAAATGTCCTTGACAATCACATGGCATGACCCCAGCTGGCAATTGGCTCGATGGCTGGCTGGCTGGCTGGATACTGAGCCTGATTGCTTATTTACACGTGGCATACATTGGGGGAACATGTCCAGCTGGATGTTTTGCTCTGTGCTCCTGCTCAGACTTGAAGGCAGTTTATGTTTTTTCTTCGCAACTTTTTACGCATCAGCAACATCATAAAAACAAAGCAAATTAAGTTGCGTTGGGGGCATGGAGTGGAGGTAAGTAATAAGTGGCAGGTGCAAGTTGATTGGGTAGAGTAAAGCAATTGCCGGTGTAAAGTGCGTAACTTTAGCTAATTAAGTTTCGCCATAGCTGTAGCGTGTGGGCAGCACCACGGCTTGAAAGCACTGCCAAGTACGCTGAAAATTAAGCGGAAAATTGTTGCTCCACAGGGAGTCTCTGGATGGTAAAATGGTAAAGGATGCGCGGCGAGTCATTAAATAAGCAAACTTAAGTTTAGCGCTTGTTATATACTGTATTTTTGAGGGTAAGGAATATGTTTAACTGACGTGATGCGCCACAGGATGCAGTTCAGAAAGATGGGCCACAAAGATTCAAACACCTGTCAGAACCTACAGAGATAAAGCAGAAAGCCTCCCATCTCATACTTACGGAGGGAGACGATCTTGGCAGAAGAAATACCTCCCTCTTATCAGACTAGAACCATTTCTGATAATTGTGATAAGCTCTGAAAATGTACTAACTGATGCGCTTAAAGTCTATAAGGGAGCATAATAGATTCTAAGAGTCGCAGTGTAGTAGCCCCCACAACCAGTGGATCGACGATTTGGGGGGTTTCACTACAAAGGGTGTACAGAGCTCGTAAAAAAAAGACCGTTATCCCATTTTGCCCACTGTTCGTGGGTACAAAACTACACCGAATTTTAATCCAATCTTAAAAAAAATATTTTAAAAAAGAAGTGCGCCTTCTTTTGCCAGTTGCACAAAATGTATTATGACCATCATCCCATTGGTAGGGGATTCCATGATCAGGACGACAGTCCATATATTACAGCACGGTTATTGATCTTGTTTAATGACCTGAACGCGGCTAAGCAAATCAAATGCTTATCTGTTTTCTCGAAACTTCGAAAATGCTTATCAAAATTAGCCAAAAGAGGAATCCTAGGAGGATAGGATTTTTCACATATTTTTATTTTTATTTTTGGAAGATATCGATCCCGCTACAAGGTCCTCAATATAGTCCTTTACGTATAAAGGTATTGCTAAATAATTACTTTTGATGTATTATTGGACGTGCCAAATACTTGAGAATCTCCATCCTGCATCGTCATCCTGAATCTGATTTGTCATTACAGAGAAGGTCTTCCATTTAGGTAAGGTTAGTTTAGGGCGGCAGTTGGGACTGACGTCCCAACTCACTTAGGCCAAGGCTAGGCCTTTTGTGATACCGCTAGAGTGAGGTAATTCAACACATTTCCCCACTTGAGAGGTCCCCTACGAAAGTTGAGGAAGCCATCCGGCTGCCTGAATGAACCTTAAAAGGCATTTTGGGCTCTGTTCAGAGAGCTGAGATAGATCGTTTAGAAAGTGTGACTGTAGGAACCTAAATCTTTTACGGCCCAGTCCTGGGCAGTGACAGAAGAAGTGTTCCACCGTCTCCAGCTCCTCTTCATCGCCACAGCTTCTGCAGAAGTCATGGTGGGGAGCATTCAACCGGGATGCGTGGTTTTCTACCAACCAGTATCCCGTAATAGCACGGATAACAGATGAGCACTGGGCTCTATGCAGACAGCAAAGCTTTTTGGTTCTAGAGTATGTGGGCCAGGTTTGCCTGGCCTTGTCTTCCATTTCATCTGAACAGATTAGCGAGGTTTTTTGTCAATGCCAATTCGATAAGAAAGCTAACAAGTAAATTCCTTTAGAGACAATTTCCCTCAACCTACCATCAAAATTTGAAACTAGATATTATTAAGCTGCAAATTAATTAGTCATTAAAATTAAAATGTTCTACGTCGTCAGAAGAATTGCTGTTCGTCTATAAGAAGCTTAAAAAGGTATTTCTTTCTTAACATTTATTCCTTTCCTTCCCAAGATTGCCTGCCTATGATGCACTTGATATCACCTGTGATATCCTACTACCTTGATTGATTAGTTTAGGTTAAATTGATTAGGTTGCTTAATAAACAATTGAGGTCACCCAGGAATCATAAGGTCCATTGAGCTCTCTAATTTTGGAAAGAATGAAAGGATTATGAAGAAGGGAAGGGAAATGGATAAAGGAGCATTATTCCGACGGTCAAAAACTGCTAGACATTCCTAATCACCTAAGCCTGTTTCCTTACATAAGCATTTTAAGGATTCGATAAAGTGGACACATGTGCCAGACTGCCCAGGCCTTGAAGCATTGTTTTACCCAGAAATCGAAAAAGCGTCGGTCAATCTCATAGCAGGTATAGGATACCCTCTATCTATACCTCACCTTTGCAGCTGTGGCAGAAGTCGTAAAAAGGCATCTGCAACCTCTCAGCCATTAAGTCTATGGAGCAATCGTTACAGCACCAACCATCATCCTGGTCTTGTTCTTGTGAATTCGCAGGAATTCAGATATTAGCTCTGTGGTGTGGAATTCTCAGAAATTCAGATATTCGCTTTGTACCGTGGTCAGTAAGTTGGGTAGATGTGACAACCGGACGTTGTGTTCCCTTCTCTTTCCGCCTGAGCTCTAACCGACCCCCTAATACGATACGACAACCAGTAACGATGTCTTTATATCCTTAACCGCCAGGTTAGCTGGCATTGCTGAACTGTTCCTGGCACACTCATCCGTCCCCTCATTACCAGGGACACCGAAGTGCGCCGGTACTCAATAGAGGCTGATTGAGTGGTATCGAACAACTGCTCGGAATAGATAGTGAGTCTATTCCTGTTCAGTGCAACTACCTGTCTATTTTTGGTTTGGAGCTTATTTTAATAGGGTACATTGTATTCCATGTGTCCTGCCTTTAACTGACCAACTTATTTTCGTGTAGTTCTTGTCGGTTGGCAATGCAAACATTTGCCTACACACACTCACACACTGACACGCATATGAGCCTTGTAAGCCAATAACTTGGAACCATTTTGCTATTTACACAATTACAACAACCATAACCATTTACCCAACCGCCCACTCTGTAAACATTACCCATCAATTCATAAAAGAAAACATGAGCAAACATTAGCGTAACGAAATTGCGTCGAAAATTGTTTCGCCTACCAAAGCTTTATGTCGAGGGTCTGAGCTTAGCCGAGTTGGGCAGGGGCAGAAACTTTTCCCAAAATTATATTCTATACACAATTCAAGGTCAAAGCTGAGCTGGCCATAAAACATAGACAAAATGACTTGAAAGCAGCGCGCAGAATCCTCCAGTGTAGTGGGGGTGTTATTCAGCTGAGAGTCCAGCATCATCCCGGACTGGGAGCAAAATATGTAGGCCTCTTATTACAAGCGGTTTTGTTTTTTGTTTTGACATTGTCTCTTGACCTAAATCAAAATATGAAAATATTTTTAAAGGCTTTGTATGCTAAAATCAAAGGAAGCTGTTTTTTTAATTGCCTGCAAGTTGGAAGAAGGAGGATTGGACACGATATTTATGCCCAAATAGATTTGCTGTCAAGCTTGGCAAGTGATGTGGAAATGTAATCCCAATCAAATGACATCAATTGGCTTTCAGGAATAACATTCATCGATTCATGTAAGAGGGCATTAGATAGAGGGTCAGTCGAGTGGTATCTTAAAATAAATTTAATATGTACATCTCAATTGGGCGCACCGAAGTTTTTATGTTCTTTTTGATTTTAAGATGGTATTTTATGCCTTCCAACATTTATTATGAGATATGTCTGGTGTTTTATCAGAATAAATAGTCGTGTAATTATTGCTATAACTATATCGGTTAACATAAACACTGTACTTCGCCTTTTTATTTTTTTATTTTTAACATTATCCAATACTGATATCTTCCTCATCTTCTGCTATCATTGACTCATCTTTGACATTGAGTGGAGCGTACATCCACAATGCTACACAATTGATTTTTTTTATATTCCCATTTTGTATAAATGGGAACACATATGAGTACCCTTCCCTTTTATTGTCTTCCTATTCATTTTATAATGTTTAATTTTACGACACAAAGAACCTTCTAATTTTTTTGTTAACATAATTGGTGCCACCAAAACGTAAAAATACTATACTTTAGCACTTTTATTTGATAGACAAAACAGCATTTACAAAGAATTGTGTTTTTTTCTTAATGGATTTAGTTCTTCTTAAGGACCTCATATTAAATATTATACGAAGTTACATAGCTTATAACCAGAGGACAATTAAGACGCTTATAACAATACCTCGTTTGTTAAATTAAGATAAACGAAACAGACGGTAGAAAAGAACAGATGAACATTCTATACTTACTATATATGTGGTACATGCATACGGGCCCAACACCTCTTTTCTACTATGCCGTATTCGGTTAAAAAGACGGAAAAATTTTCAAAATTTTGTCATATAACTCTGGAATTTCAAATTTTAATAAACGTTTAATATACGTAAGAGTAAACACCACAAGGGGCGAAGTCGAGGCCCTGACAAAAAGCCAAATGATAGTAAAATGCTACAGCTAAATAGATATCTTTTGACGAAGATCGTTTGGTTTTCAGCAATGGTTTTCATAAGTTTGTGGTTTGGTGACTTGCGGTTTTTTGATTTTGACATCGGATTCAGCGATTCCCAAAAACTAAAGTAGCACCTGCTGTGTTATTTTTTTCGTGATCGATTGTCTGGCAATGTTGTTTTTGTAAATTTTTGGAATTGTTAATCTAAGATCCACAAACTCGTATCAAATCAGTGTAGGGAGATCAAAAAAATAACGTTCTTAATAGGGGATTTGAAGATAAGGTCAGAGCTCTGGCAAGATGTGCCATTATGGATCTTGAATTGATTGAATTCTTGAAAAAAAAGTAAATAATTTTTCGAGTAAGAAGGGAAAACCTATATATTTGTATAACCGCTGGGTTCGTGTCGAAATTAAAAAAATTCCAGCATGGCAGGTTTTTGCGATAACCTCCGAAATAAGTTGTTTTATAGAATTTTTTGTGGATATGTTTGTTGGAGATTTTTACACCTTGGGTTCGAATTCAGCGGAGGAAAACCATATGGGTATGTTTTTGATGTTTTAAATCCGAGGTCCAAAAAAAAAAAATCGTATTTTATGGTTTTGATATGACCTTCAAAATTATTCATTTAATGGGCGTCTATCATGCCACCTCTTCAACTTCGTCATGGAGAGCGTTCTGCGGAAGGTCGGCGTACATCGCACTGGCACTATCTTCTACAAGAGTGTCCATCTCCTTGCGTACGCCGATGACATCGACATCATTGGGCGTACCAAGTGAGATGTCACCGCGGCCTTCAGTGCTATCGAACGGGAGTCTGCGAAAATGGGTCTGGCGGTAAATGAGGGCAAAACGAAGTATATGTTGTCGCCAAGAAGGGACGTACGGCGGCTTGGGTCCCAGATTACGGCCGACAGCTATACTTTCGATGTTGTCAAGGAATTTATCTACCTTGGAACCGCCGTTACCACCGACAACGATGTCAGCCTGGAGTTCAAGCGCAGAATAACTCTTGCCAACAGGTGCTATTTCGGTCTCAATAGGCAATTGAGTAGTAGAGACCTCTCTCGCGCGACAAAACTATCACTCTACAAGGCACTCATCCTTCCAGTGCTTCTTTACGGCGCGGAAGCCTGGACCGTGTCGCTAACTGATGCAGCTGCCTTGGGAGTTTTCGAGAGGAAAGTACTGCGCAAGATCTTTGGTCCTATTCGAGTTGGCGATGACTACCGCATCCGCACCAACCAGGAGCTGTATGAGCTCTTCAACGACATGGACGTTGCTCAGCGTATCAACATCCAGCGGTTTCGCTGGCTCGGACATGTCGTTAGGATGGACGAGGATGCTCCATCTAAACGTGTGTTCGATGCGGTAGTCAGCGGCCGTCGACGGAGAGGACGACCGTGTCTGCTTTGGAAAGACCAAGTGGAAGAGGCCCTGTCTTCGCTCGGTGTGACCAACTGGAGAAGGCGCGCGCAATGCAGAGGCGCCTGGAGAGACGTTTTAAGGCAGGCCGTAACCCGGTAATTGGGTTGTTATGGCCACATAAGAAGAAGAAGAAGAATGGGCGTCTAAATTGTAATATCGTTACTCTTTTTGGCTTTTTGGACCTCGTATACGCTACACAAAACAATCGGTTATTAGGTTCGGACGCCAAACTACGTTTGCTACATGTTTTTGAAAAGGCTGAGTTCTTGTTCGAGGTCCAAAGCCATCCATAACATCCAATATTCATTGTTTTCTGATATTTTTCAGGTTTTGGTAGGATTCTCGAATGTTAAATATTTTTTCTCTTTAAATGCGGATTCTGCGGTAATAATTTCTTTTATTTAGCCATGTCACTTCCTCTTTGGGGGCGTGTTTGGTACAACAAACTCAATACTTTTGCTTTATTATGTCACAGGAAAAAATTTGATTAGTTTTCCTGTTGATTGTTGCTAAAAGTGTTTGAACAAAATTTGGAAAATCAACGATTTTTTGGTGACTACCGGAATTATCACCCGAATCAGTCATCCGATTTCATGCCTCCTTTTTTTTTCTTAAATTACCAGACCTTAATCAACGTTCTATTCTCATGCCAGCTCTTGATCTATTCCTCGAACATTTTTTATAATCAGGGGCCATTAGAGCCATCTTCGATTTTTCATGATCTCATCTCGGATGCTGTAACGCGTTCCTCGGAGCGGTTTCTTGAGCCGACTAAATACGAAAAAATTTCAGGGAGTCAAATCAGGTGTATTCGGTAGTAGCTTTGATGGCTAACGATGGCATTTTTTTTAAATTGTAAAAAATCTAAAAATGCATAATTGCAGATTTCATACAATATCAATGAGAGATATGATAATTTAAGAAAAAAGAGATATTTAATCAGGTGCCTGAGATCGCCGTTTATGATTCCGGTACATTTTTGATCAAGGTAGTGTATAATAAATTTGCTCATTGTGATGCTAAAGGGTATTTCCCTCATTGGTAGTAAAGAAAAATTGTTGCCGCTGTCTATATAGTTCCTTAAAATGGTTTAAAATTTTTAATTTTAATTAGAAAGTTTTATTTATAGATTGCTTGCTTCCTGACAAAATGTGCATACCCTCTCTATCAGCTTTTATAGTGATCAAATTATCTTAAGTTGTGCCCAAGGACTCTGCCTGGGTGAATGCTTTAAATGCTCGACATATAGTGCTATATATAGTATATAAATAAGCTACTTGGTCTTGAATTTCCACAAAGTTGTGGTGAGTAACTCCGCCTGCTACTACTTGCTGATTTGCATAGCATGTGGCGGTGGCAGTTGCCGTCTGGGATTGCCCCAGTTGCCTGCTCCAGTGGCGGGCCGACTAAGTATGTAAAAAAAAAGAAAACTAATGTAAAACTTTTCATATAGTATATGAAGGTACTTGCACAATACGCCTTGAAGGTTGCTGCAGTTGCTCTTATTATTGGAATTATTGTTGTTGTGCAAATGCGATTTATAGTTTTATAATCAGACGCTTGATGGCTCCGGCGCATGTAAAATAAATCAAATTACGCATAAAATTTTATTTATTTTTATATTATTTTTTTTTATAAGATGTAACTTGTAAGAACTTTTAATGGAATGACTGTTTCGTTGGAATTACGTTTCATATGCCGTTTGTATAAATATTTAAATTTGATTTTGATTTTATGTATCGATATATGCATATAATGCTTATAAATATAACGAGGGCCATGCGCGGTTTCTTATTACAAATGTTCAATAACAAATATTGTTATTGTTGTTGTTTTTGTTTTGCTGATAAATGGAACATATTACTTACAAAGCGTTTCAAGGACAACGTTTTGGCGCAACAAACTGCGCAAAAAAAGCCTACGACGAAAAATGATATGCCTTGATAGAAAAAACAAATAATGACAACCCAAGCTACTGTGCGTGCCAGTCAAATCCAACAAAATGGCGACCAACTGTTGCCGTTAAGTCATATACAAAATGGCGGGCGTTATTTGTTGGCTTACAATGGCGGCGCCGCCTGGCTCAAGGACACATAGGCCCAACGAAATGCGCATAAGATTCTCTGAAGTATCTGGCATTATTATTATTTATTTTTGTGAGTATCATGTTTGAGCTAAATTTTAATTAGCATTGCAAAACGACAACAAACATTTCAGTGTGCCCAACGTCATGAAAATTTCAATGTCATGGATGCTTCAATTCAGGAAGCGCTGCTCAATATGCCAAACTTTTGCATAAAATGAATAAACTTAGATGGGTTTGTATGAATCCAAATGTATCTTTTGATTGATTGAACTGCTTGCTCTCTGTTGATTAGATGCTTAGCACTTGATGTCTGACAAGGCAGATGTTTAATTGGATACAGTTTGGTGACAGGAAACAAGCCTCAGCTAGGTTTAATGTATGCCATAGAGTGGAATTTAATAAATATTTTAAACTTTTTAGTTGGGTTTTCTCGGAGTTTACCTTGAAATAATTGGCATATAAAGTGCTAGGCACTGGATACCTACATAAAAACGCCGCATAAATTTACGTATCTTAACAAGCCGTAGAGCTATCTTTTGCTCTCCCAACTGTCTGTCCGTCTGTCTGTCTGGCCGTGCATGAAATCTGCAATCAGACGTAAATACAAAAGCTCATAAGCTTCGTAATATGCCACAAATGTATGACAGAGTTATGTACATAAAGCAAAGAGCTTTGCCAAATTTAGGCCAAATTTTGTGGAGCTGGCAGGATGTGCGCGCGTTAAGGCAACGTCACGTATACGCAATGTTAACAATTCAGACGACATCGTCAGGCTCCTTGTTGTTGTTGTTGTTAAGCTTAGGTTAAGCACAATGTAAATGCACAAAGTTAACCAGAATAATCCGAAGGTTACAGTGTAAACATAGCCTCAAATAACTCACTGCGTAATTCAATCAGTCACTCAGTCAGTCAGTCATTCCGTCAGTCAAGTAAGGTTATGTTTATGTTTTGCCATAAAATAATATATATAGTCTAATGTCAGGCGCTGACAGGCAAGGGCAGCGCAGGCGCCATTCCACTGTCACATCAATCAAGTCAGATATCAATATGCTAATTGCTTGCTCTAGTATATAAAGTATCTGGGAGTAGCCCAACTCTAGCTGGAACCTTGTTTATATGTATATAATATATGTACTAACTATGTTACTTCAAGGTTACATTTATTTTGGACGTTAATCAAAATTATGTGGGCCTCACTAAACATTCCTGGTATATACGTGCTACCTAAAATTTTACGACGCAAAAGGAAAGTTTTTATGTTTATTTTTGAAGGGATCACAAACTACATAGTTGATTTAAATTATTATTTAACGTGTCGGAAATGGTTGCAAAAGTTTAAAAATGGCGTAAATGACGTGCAAGACAAGGATCGTTCCAGATCCGCGAAAAAGTTCAAGGATTAGGGGGAATTAGAGATTTTACCGGATAAAGATGAGGAAAATTCTACGCAAAATCTTCGGTCCCGTACGTTTTGAGGAAGGCTATCGCATACGGATGAACCACGAGCTGTACGAGCTCGACGAGGACATGGATGTTGTCCAGCGCATCACAATACAACGCCTGCGCTGGCTCGGCCATGTCGTACGTATGGATAATGATGCTCCAGCGAAAAAGGTATTCGAAGCGAAAGCCGACGAAATAAGACGGAGGGAACGACCAAGATTCTGATGTAGAGATCAAGTGGAGGAGAACCTATCTTCCCTTGGTATTTATAATTGGAGAAGGCGCGCGCAAAGCAGAGGCGCCTGGCAAGAGCTGCTGAGGTCAGCCGTAACCCGAGAGCGGGTTGTAATGGCCATACGATGACGATGATGACTGGATGAAGATGGCTGCAACTCAGCTAACCGTTTCTAATCGCCTAAAAAGCTTAGGAATAATTCAAAAACTGGAACATTGGGTGCCGTACGAGTTGAAGCCGAGGAACGTCGAACAACGCCTTTGCACGAGCGAACAACTCTTCCAACTGCAAAACAGAAAAAGTTTTTTGCATCGAATTCTGACCAGCGATGAAAAGTGGATACTCTATGACAACCCGAAGCGGAAAAAACCTGGGGATTTCCCGGCCATGCAACAACTTCAATAGCGAAACCGAACATTCACGGATCGAAGCTGATGCTATGTATTTGGCTCGGCGTAGTGTACTATGAACTCTTGCATCCAGGCGAAACCATTACAGGAGCCCTGTATCGGACGCAACTAATACGTCCGGGTCGAGCGTTGAAGGAAAAACGCCCGCAATACTCGGAAAGACCCGATAAGGTTATACTTTCACATGACAACGCTCGGCCACATTTTTCCAAGGTAATGAAAAAATATCTGGAAACTTTGAATTGGGACATCCTACCCCACTCGCCGTACGCTCCTGGCATCGCCCCTTCTAATTTTTACTTATTTCGAGACGTATGACCTGGCCAAACAGCACTTTCATTCTTTCGAAGTAGCCAAAAATTGGATTGATTCTTGGATCGCGTCAAAAGAAGAACAATTTTTCCGACGAGGAACTCAGAAGCTGCCAAAAAGATGGGAAAAAGTTGTAGCTTACAATGGAAATAATATTGAAGAATGTAACGAGTTTTTTACAATAAAGCCTCAAATCATGAGAAAAAGCGACGGTTTGTACACCCAATATAAAAAAACCAGTTTTAAAAAAATAAAATAAAATTAGAAAAATTAAAATTTTTTTTTCTTTTACATTTGTTAATTAAAAAAAATATATGGGAAGCCTACAAATTTACGTTCCAAAAACAAATATATTTATTTTCTTTTCATACATTTTTTAAAATATTTTTTCATACATTAAAAAGTTATTATTTAATTTTTTAACAATGTTTCACCAAATTGGTTTTAATTATATTCACAAAAGAATATTTAAAAAAAAAGAATTTATATTCAAATAAGAAACCTATGAAAGGACGTCCTTTACAAAATAATATTGATAATATAAAAAAATAAAAACAAAAAATATATATATAAATTAAAATAAAGTAAAATAAAATGATATCTCTTAAAACTAAATATTAATGCCATGGAATAAAATTAAATTAATTAATAAAATTGAAATAATGTAAAATAAAATTAGAAAAAATTCAACTTTTTTTGTTTTAAATATGTTGGTTCAAAAAAAGAAATTATTTTTTTTTTAAAACCCTGTTGATAACTTTGATTAAAACAAGAAATTGTTTAAAAAGTCACAATTAAATAAAATCTGAAAAAACATTTTTGTAAATAAAATGTAAAATTTCACGAAAAAATGTTTCTACTGAGACACGATTTGAGAATCGGGCCGGATTAAAAAGATTTAACATAAGACTAAGGCTCTGAAAACTTTGCCACACAAAAAAAAAATTATTTAATAATTTATCAACAAAAAGTATAAAAAAAAATATTGAATAAAAATTATACACAAAATAATAAATTATGAATCAATAATAAATAACCAAATGATGTGCAATATTTCAATTAGAAAATGTTTAAGCACTAAAAGAAAATTATGTGTTAAAAAAAAATTGAAAAAACAAAATAAAATTTAAAAAAATAAATTCGTCTCTATTGAGACTTGAACTTGAGGCTCAAAAAAACTTGAAAAGATTTAATGCCATCCTTGATTGGACCGATTCTCATTAAATATTGTGTGCCTATTAGGTAAGTCTGAGAATCGGCCATCATCTATTTTTCATACCACTATGTGATAAGGGTTGCCAGCCCTAACATTTTTTTATCATACACATTTTGCTCAAACTGCTTTCTGCTAACGAACAGCTGCGTACTTGAGGTATCGGATTGTTGATCCTGGAGTCTTTTAAAGCAATCTGCTCCTGCTGGAAACAAGTATGATATGCCAAATTTGATTTGTTTGTTCTGAAGGTTTATGCTTTCCCTAAAAAAAACTGATCATGAATAACCTCTGTGACAGACTAATTATAAATCTTCCCGCATTCCAAATATTCCCTCATTCCTGATTCTTTTGGTTCTGCAACAATTATCTTTAAGAACAAACATCTCTAATCACTGAACTTGAGGAATACGTTCATGAAAACCAATTTTTATATAGTTTTAGTTCAACAGTTTTATTTTTTTAGGTTAATTCGCATAATTCATTGCAAAGACCCTCAATGGCAATTATGAGGTTATTTATACATGCCGCTGTCGGCCTCCTCCGCCGTTGTTGCTGTGCCATGTACTACACCAACAACAACATCTATAGACCCAACTCACTAAGCAAACTCAACGACGGAGCTACAACATTGAGCTCGTCGGGCCAGGGAGTGCTCTCGGTTAGGAGGGGGCTCTTAGTCGGTAGTATTCGTTCCGTAGTGCTCAATGTATGCTGTTTAAACGACACTTGCTAATTGTCTCTGACCTTTTTTGGCATATTTCAGTGGCGAGGCTCTTGAGCGCATTAAATCAGCAAACATAAAATATAATTTTAAATATTTTAAGGTGTCTCGGAATTGGGTTACACGGCTGCGCTTTCATTTCCAGCAGCTCCAGTTCATTGACATTTTTGCAACCGGTTGATTTGAACCACTGCACGAAAAGAAAGTAAAATTTTGTACCACATTGCATTAAGTTGTTGTTTCGGTTCCGCTCCAGTTAAGCAGCGGCAGCGCCGACCAACAACTATTACCAACCAGCTACTTGTCCCATCACTTGTTCGGTTCGGGTTCAAAAACCTCGACGAGTTTCACTTTCGCTGCCGGCTGCAGCTGCGCAGGCGCCTCAGACGTCATGTACGGTACGTTTATGGCTTAGTAGCTTAGGGCCAACTGCCAGACAATTTGCTGGACTTAAAAGTGAAATTTTGTAGCTTGGTTTTTTTTTTGTTGACCAGGTTATTGACACTCACGAGCGCCATCACGTGCAAGATTTACCATAAAAAAAAAATTAAAAAATTTGTTAACCAATTATCATAAGCTTTTAACAAAACTTAACACTACTATTATCTATGGCACCGAGCTCATGTCGCGTTGCCCTGAACTTCAGGCCCATGGAGCAGCGCCTTCGTTTCAATACCAAAAAGTAATTCACAAATTGTTCAAGTGTTGCCTTGATTTAAGGTTGCCCCAAACCGAAAACAAAACGAGTAATACAAAAAAATCAAGCCAAAGACAAACAGTGAAGTACTTGGCCATAGAGTAAATTGGAAAGAAAAGCGGAGTTACGGTATCCAACGTCTATATACGCTTACATTGAAATACAAAAAAATCTTCAGCATTTTTAAGTATATAAAATATAAAAAACGGTTATTAATGTATCTCGTCTTATACTCGTATAATTATTTTCCCTGGAGATGGAGTTCTCAAAGAACCCATGCTTTCGAGTAGTAACTTTGAAACCTCTTGAAAGTGGAAGGGTGCAAATATTAAATATTCTCTACGTCCCAATCTCCTTTCAGCGCCCAACTTTATCTCCACTTTGAATTATTTGAATAGAATAGAATGAAATAATAATACATGGTATTCGTATATGCTATTTTATTATTATACGAACCGTATCTTTAAAATTTGTTATATGGTTCATTTTGAAATTATGATGAGCTGAGGTTCCAGAACCGGAACAAGTAGGCATTTGACCATATATTTTGGTTTCACAAATCTAAATTCATATGCAAGTTTTTATCTTCGTGCCCATCGTCATCATTTATTTTTCTGATTCCATAATTTTGAAAGATTTTTGCCCGATGTTCCGCTGAGCCAAGTGAGTCTGTGTGCAAAGATTACAAGCTTCAAAAAATAATCAAATAGTCCGATTTTTTATAACTAGTTCTTTTATATATTTATTTATATAATTATAAAGTAGAAGTTAGTTCTTATAAAGGTTTGTAACCGGAGCAAAGTAGGCCTTCAGGCTGGAGCTAGTTATTATTTTAGCTTGCAACATTGAAATATTAATTTTATTAAGTATGCTAAGTACAGAAATGGTTCAAAAACTTTTTTTCTTTTTTCAAAAAGGTGTAAAATTAGTAGAAAATAAGATTTAAGAAAACTTTCGTATGCTGTCATCGCTATTTTGCTTCAAGATAACTTTTAAAATAAGAAGCATACATACTTCAGTTACATCAAATCTGTCAAAGCAAATATTTTTTGGATTTCTTTAAGTTTAAATTTACCTATACAAACAGACAAAAATCTTTGTTTTGTATAAAACTAGTGATTAATAAAAATTGTTTATTCTTTCAGAATTTGGTCTTCCCTTTTCTTACACCATGCCGCATAAAAGTTAATGAAATAGTGAACCATTTTTGTTCAAACCAAAACTAAACGAAAAGTAACCAAAATTTTCATTTGGTCTCGTTATATTATATGTGCAGTCGTTAGTAATTATTTTCTTCTGCCGCAGCCCCTTTCTCGTACAAGTAATTTTAAAGCCTTATATTTCTAAAAATTTGAAAGCAACGACTTTAGTGTACATATATGAGCCAAATCCTCAAATATTTTTGAGGTGTAACTCTTAAAGGATCGATCGATCAAAAAAAAGTGTTTTTAGGGCATAACTAGGTTGTTTATAAAGACACCAAAACCAAATTTGTTATGCAAAAGTCTTCAAGACTTTCCTATCAAAATACCAAATTATCAAAATAGTTTGACTATACCATATTGAATCTCACCAACTACCTAGGGTTCTATAATAATATCAGGAATACTACAAGACGAGCTATTTTGGAGGTGTTTCTTACCTCAGATTTGAATTCAGAAAAACCTCTTAAAGAGCATCGACGGAAAGAAGCCTCGAAAAAAAAACAATTTTTTATCATTTTCCGATTTTCGAAATCGCTGGTCTTCCTTTTTTTTTTACTTCGATAAATTCCAATTTGAAGGTCTCAAACAACTATATCATTTGGAGGTTATCTCAGAGCCCTAAATTGCTAGGAATTTTTGGGCCTAGCGTTCAGACTCAGCGACCAATGAAACATTTTAAAAATATTGTTAAAAGTTCTAATCGATAAAGAATTGTTAGGGTTTTTAGAAGTTAGCTTGGAATTCGAGAGGGCAAATTTTTTTTTATAAGTCGGATTCGGATTCAGCTTCTTTAAATCCAGTTAGGTACCCCTGGCACATGTAAAGTTCAGACTACCTTTTATTTTTTGTAGACCTGTAATTAAATCTTCATTATATAAGAATGCTTGAAATGATATAAAAAAAAAAAATGCTTTAAAGAGACACTTTGTACTTATTATAAGAAGGCTTACTCCTAAAGTTGAGATTGAGAGTATTTTCTTTTCTACTTTATTTAAGAAGAATTGAGAACGAATAATGTATATTAATATAGAGCAAAAAAATCTTGTTTTGAGCAAATTCTAACTTAACTAAATCTGTTCTTTTTGCTGACTGTACTTTATGCATCCATTGCAAATATCAAAGTCAAGTGAACACAATCTTTGTAAGAGTATATTAATACAGTACCATTTTTATTTTATATTTTTTTTTTTACATACACATTAACTAAAATTGAAGATTGAATGTAAAACCTCCAAATTATTTATTGTGCTGCACAGCCTGACCAACCGAAGTAGTTTAATTTTTATTTATTTTTTTTGTTTGTTGTCTGCTTAATTTTAGTTTTATTTTCAATGCTGGTTTTTGTTTTTTATATTTTTTATACAATTGTTTGGGGGGCACAGCCAAAATTGGGTCATTTGCAAAAAGTCGCGTGCAAACATTTTCAGGGGCGTGAATAAACGCTACAAAGTCGCGAGCATATTTATTTTTATTTTTTATTTATTTTTTTGCATTTAAAAGTTCAACTTTGACTTGACTCGATTTTTCGATTTATCAGGCTGCTTTTAAGAGTTATTCGTAGTGCGACAAATTTCTCCATCATTTCACCGTCGATTTGAGTTTATCTTTGTTTTGTAGTTTTTATTTTTAATACCAACGCAAAAGTCCGTTGACTTTCGTTTTCATAAAGACGAAAGTGTACTCCATATATTTTAAATTTTTTTTATTTTTATTTGTTTATTAAGTTTTTATTTTTATTTTTTGTTGCATTTCTTTAGCCGGCAGCGACTATGTCGTCTGCAAACGGGTTTTATTTTTTTTTTTTTTAACTAGCTGTTGTAGTTTTTTGTTCGGTGCTTATGTTAAGGGGGCTTTGAATTTTTCTGGGTCAACGAAAAGTGTGGAAAGTGTTTTTTGGTCTGTGCGGCAAACGAAACTGTTTGTTGAATTTCAGATACACACACACACACAGATACAGTTACGATTAGGCCATGCTCAAGACCCCTTATATGAGTTTGTTTGTTGGCTACCAAAACGCCGATTAGTTATGTTTAACAATTTAATTTTTTTAAGTGTTGGCCAAGGTTTGCTGAACTCCAGCAAGAGAAATTTGAAAAACCAATTCAAAGAAAGTGAATTTTGGTTT
Source organism: Chymomyza amoena (assembly GCA_037043745.1). Classification (NCBI taxonomy): domain Eukaryota; kingdom Metazoa; phylum Arthropoda; class Insecta; order Diptera; family Drosophilidae; genus Chymomyza; species Chymomyza amoena. Next base: position 86,562 of record JBAMAX010003048.1, read on the forward strand.
GATAGTAATAGTTGGTAAAATTTGGGTCGTACCTCTCGCTCTCGGTTTTTTATGGTTGCTGTTTTTGTTACAAATTGCAGGGGTTGGTAATGAGTAGCGCCCACTAAAAGTGAAAATATTTGATTAATGCGCTTTTAACTGGGTGAGCAAGTTTTCAAGTCAGTTTTATAAATTTATCCCTTGAATTGTTTATGGGTTTTGCTGCTATTCCTTAAGCTCATTTGGTACAAGAAAAACAAACTACTTGTATTCCGGGAATTCATTAGTGGCCATAAATATTGCAAAGGTACATACTTGCATCCATCTTAGCAAATATCGAGTCCGGCTTACCTTTTCCTGAAAATCAACTTTAGCATCATTTAAGGACTCATAGAACAGCGCTGCAGTCCAGAGCTTTAAGCATTTAGTATACATAAGCTATTATTATACCAATCCAAGCATTCTTACTAATTTTAGCTTGTACAAAACTGTTAAGTCAAGCCTTTTGTTGTTTTCTTGACTTTTTATAAAGCCCAAATAATGCTTGAAATATCTTCACTTTGCCTGCAAATAGAATTCATTTTAAACCTAAGAAGCTTAGGTGTGTATATTTTTGTATTTTTAAGTAGGATTAAAGTAAAATGCACTTTTCTTTTTAAACGAAGAACAAAATGGTAACATTATAGAAAATGAGTTTCGCAGTAAGGATAATAAGCATAAACAAATAATATTAAAAAAAAATATACTCCTTTTAATTTAAATATTGCACATTATTTTTTGATTTCTTATTGATATTTTTATATAATTTACTAGTGGGCCGGCAGACGTTCTCCTGCCCAAACTTTTTGAATATATTAAAAATTAGATCTATCCATGTTTAAATGACTTTCCGTTAACCAGTCTAGCAGCTGAGATAAACATATTGATAATTAGAAACCCTCAATGTCTAGCCAGATTAAACTTATTTTTTATCTTTTCCAAGAATCTTTGCACTATCAATTTACAATTTTAAAGTTTCATCCATAGTTTCAATGTATAAAATGCGGAAAATAAAAAAAATATTTGGGTAGATCGCAAGATCATTATTGCCCCCAAAAATATTGGAGATATGCATCAAGATAGTGGAGCTTTTATGTTCAAAAACTTTTGTCTAGAGACCAAGGCTCAATTCAATGCTTATTTATTTTATTTTTAATTTATTAATTAATTACTTTAGTTTACAAATCAAGTGAACCTTCCTAAAAAAAGTGTTTTTATGGTAGTTTGGGGTCGAGAAACATGAAAATGGTAACCCTTTTTTTTCCTTAAGCACCGTTTTTGCGAAAAACGATTTTTTCGGCCACTTGCTTTATTTTTTCGCTAGTATCTGGTTAATAAAATATTACATCGACATGAAAAACGATTAGATGTTTCATGGAACAGATTTCAAAAGATTTCCAAAAAACATTTTTCAAAATTAAAAAAAAGTATCTTCACTTAAACGCAAATATCTCTGATTGTATAAAACTTATTTTGAACATTTTTTTAACTAAGCTGTAGATTTTGAATTATCGATTACACTTAAAACTAATTTTTGTCAAATTTATGGCTTGGACGCTATTTATTTATTCATATAAAATATTTCATAATTTTTGCAAGGTTTTGAAAAAATTGTATTCCGTAAATTAAAAATTTTTTTTAATTATTTAAACCAGTTTTTTGCATAGCTCGTAAAGTTTGATTGATTATGAAAAAACTAGTGGTTGTTTATCGAAATCGGAGAAAAATGTGTAAATAACCGGAATTTTTGTTAAAAGTGAAACATTATATTTTGTTTCAAAACCCAAAAGTATTAAATGAAGATATCGTTACCAAATTTTCCATTGGAAAGTTTTTCAGAGTTCTCAAGCTCTATACTAAATATTAGAAAAATCAGTCAACAATATCATATAGAACCCGTAAAATCTGACTGTTCAAAAAAACATTCAAAATGAGGTACATCTGGCTTAGTAAATAATAATAAAAATCAGCTTACTATAATTTGAAATATTTGCTTTTAAGTAGACACACTTTGTTTTAATTTCAAAGTGTTTTTTTTTTCAAAGTATCTAAAAATTTGTCCCATGAAAAATTTTTTGCACTTCATTTTTGGTTTAAGCGGGCCATTTTACTCCGGAAACGGTTGAAAAATGTTGAGGATACATTTTGCTGTGAACCAGTGGGTAAGCATAATTATTATTTTTATTTACATAATTATTAGATGCTTAGCAATTTATTCTAAATTATTAAAGAGCCACAGCAATATAACCCTTTAAGCTGCTGGGTGAGCATAAAAAATCATATGTGTCTACAAAGCAGATTTGATGGATCCCTATTATATATTTTCCAATCCACAAAGTAAGAATTTCTATTGAAATGTTTAAGAGGAGGAGTTCTAAAATTGGAACATTTTAGCCATATATAGCATTTATGCTATAAAAAATATATATATAAAAAAATAAGTCCTTCAGGAGCTATATTTTTAAGTGTCTATGGCGAGGCTAGCAGAACAAAATTCGTTCAATGATTTCAGGTTTCTATACTTACTCCTAAGAAACCTACAAGATTTTATTTCGACACCGGTTTTTCGACATTCAATTTTTTATGTCGCACAGTCAGTACGTGACATCAAAAAATACTCCTTTTTATGGCCGTTTTGAGGTATTGTCAGACCACTGACGTGCTGACATCTATTTCACTTCGGACTCGAATTCAACAATCCTATTCAGAAAGCATGGATCGTCTGTACGAAAAAGGAACTTTAGGAGCTAAATTTCTGAGTATGCAGGACATCTTGGACAGGGCTACCAGTGTGAAATTCGCCCAATAGGTCCAGGTTCAATCCTAACCTCAAAATTCCGCAAATAATTTTATTTTTTGTCTGCTTGTCCGACATTGATTATTATATGATTTTGGCTGCGCTGAGATTATGTCAGAACTCAGACGTGATGACGAGTCCATTTCGGACTTGAATTCAACAATCGTAAAAACATTTCATGCTATCTGGATCGGTTTTTTTGTTTGGTGTGGCTCTGTTATTCATCTACTCCGAAAGCATGTTGATTAGCTATGGCTTGTAGAATTCTTAAGTAGAAAAAGTAAAGATAATTCAAGACACCGCCGTAGATCCCTGTTCTCTTTGAACCGTTCTTAATAGAGATCCCTGGGCACCTCCCGACTGGAGAACATTCCAGTAAGTCCTGCGAAGTTTTTTGGAGCACTTTGAACGCAGCTGCTAATAATATAGAAGCTCTTTGATGTAAAAGTTTCAAGATCGTAAAATTGTAAGTATTTAACTTTTTACTGAAAAGTCTTTCGATTTCTGCTAGATGCTTCCAGAAAAGCTTTTGTCGCCCTTACTCGAGTTCAATGCACTGGGCCATAGTATTGTCTTTTATTGTATATATTTATTTACGCATACGTTTATATACATATATATAGTATATAAGCCTCGAAGTCTTGCATGTGTCGCATTTACTTGCAGCGCATGCGCAACGCCAACAACAAAACGAACGAAACAATTTGAAATGAAATTGAAAGCAAAAGCGAAAGTGTATTTCTTTTATTGCCTTTTCTAGCCATGTGCATGATTACGGCTTATATACTATATAAATATATAATTTTTTTTATTTATTTTGATATTTCTTTTTGCTTTGTCTAAACAACAATTCTTCACATTTCTCTTGCTTTTCAATTTCATTTGTCAACATTTTTATTTTCACTTTTATTATAACATTTTTACTTTGTGCATTTGGAAAAGTCTTAGAAAGAAGTTTAAAGCGATAGAGAAAGAAAGAAAGATATAAGTAAAAGAAACTTTTGTCTATTTCTGTCTTCCACTGTCTTCCACTATTATTTATATTTCATTAAGTAATTGCAAAAGCGGAGAGAAGAAAACGAAAATTAATGAGAGTGAAATTTTTGTAACTCGACCTCATTTAAAGCAGCTCAAAGTGGTTCTTTTTTTTTTTTTTGTTGCCAAGAAAGTTCAAAAGTTTAAAGAGTTTTGAGGAAAGTGGCGGCAAATGTGGCACAAAAGCAAAAGTTTTGGAGCAAACTTTTTAAATACTTTAATTAAGTTAATTATAATTATGTGAATTTGAATATATTCTAAAGGCTAGAAATGAAAAGCTTGGGGCTATTTATGAGTGAGTTAAATACTCTTAACACAAATTGCAAATGTCAATGGGAATTGATGAAAAAATTGAGACAGCTGACAGCAAAGATTGGATGAATGGGAATATGATGTTTGGAAATACAGGGTGATCAGATAAGAATGAAGAAAACGAAATTTGAATAAGACAAAAATACAATATTTAAGCAAATTTTACAGCATCTAAGACATGTTAGTTATTATTGCTATTTTGGGGTTCATTCCATAGAAAGCAAGCTATATATATTTAACGATACGTCTAATCGACGTACGTTCGATTTGACGTCCTTAAACGGTTTTTGTGAAAAAATTATGACAAATTGTGATTGAATTTTGTGGGATGGCTAAAATTTAGCTATCAAGTATAGGGTCTATCAAGTATAGTGTGGTTCTTCTATTGGATTCTTTGTTAATTAGATTTTATTCGTATATTTTACAATAATTTTGGGCAAATATATATAAAAATAAAAGTTTGAAACTATTTATGCATAAAAAGTAATAATTTTAGTTTGCGATTTTTTTGCTCGATAAGTCTTCTAGATGTTCTCCCTAAAAGCGACACTGGTAACGATTCGTTAACTTCAATTGTTTCGATATTTGTATCTTGTAAGCTGGAAATTCAGATCCGCTGGGATCGTTTCTTGCGAACGATGGCGCTTCGGTGTTCCAGGCGATTCATCGCAACTGGCCTACAACTATTTTTTTTTCACAGAAGGATCCACCTGTACCACTTTTACGAGTTGTTCGGTTGTTAAAAGATCCATTACTAAAATTGAGTAGAAGCATCGATTTTCGACGGATAAGTTCCGAATAATAGACAAACTATCGACAGAAAAGTATTGGCAGGAAGGGTCTAGCTGGATAAGGTTCTGGACTCTGCCAATGGCGATTTTTGAAAACTAATAATGCAGTTAAAATGACTGTTCAAAACTATGAAGTCCTAGCAGTGGATCGAGTGATATGGAGCTGCATCGTGACCCACCAACGGCTAAAATCCTATGAATGATGATGATAAATGATGTAGTTCAATGCAAAGGGAAAAAAAAATTATTTACCAATTTTTCAGCTTTTTAACTCAACACGTTACGACTCAATGCAAGTAATTTCTTCGGATTTAAGACTATTTGTGTTGATATTTGAGTTGGAGTTGGGATATTTTACACAAGGGAATATGTACAGAAATTTTTGAAGTTTTCGTATTCCCCAGATAAAGATAAGATATGAATTTTTACAATTTTGGTTGGTTTAAAATATCCCAGGGGGCAAGAATTATATCTCTGTACTGACTGGAATCGACTGAATCTTTTATCAAAAGAATAAAGATTTCTGTTATTATGGCAAATAAAGTAAAACAAGTTATTAAAATTAATTTAAATTTACAAAAAAATTATATTATTTATAGTTGCTCCTCTTATAGTTAAAATAAAGTAATAAAATTTGCTGATTTTTTTTGATAGATTGTAAATAAACATTTGATCAATAAAAAAATATAATGGATGTACTAAAAAAACAAATTATTATATTTGATCAACGTACATATTTTCTTAAAATAAAATATATTAAAAAAAAACACTTCGAAATTAAAAAAAATGTGTCTACTTAAAAGCAAATATTTCTGGTTGTAGTTAAATGATTGAGATTTTTATTTACTAAGCCGGATAAACCTGATTTTGCACGTTTTTTTGAACTGTCGATTCTTGGAGTTCGGTATGATATTGTCGACCGATTTTTATAAAAATTAGTATTGAGCTTGAGAATTCTGAAAAACTTTCGAATGACAAATTTGGTAACAATTTCTTGATTTAAACCTTTTGGTTTATAAAACAAATTTAAATTTTTCACTTTTTACAAATATTAAGGTTATTTACACATTTTTCTCCGATTTCGATAAACCATCACTCTTTTTTTCATAATCGATCAAATTTTCCGAGCTATGAAAGAAAACTGGTTTAAATAATTAAAAAATTTTTAAATTTACGGAATAACATATTTTCAAAACTTCAAAAAATTTCGAAAAATTTTAAATGAATAAATAAATAGTATCCAAGCCATAAATTTGACAACAATAAGTCTCTAGTCTAATCAATAATTCAAGAATCTACAGCTTAGTTAACAAAATTGTCAGAATAAGTTTGATACAATCAGAGATGCTTGCGTTTAAGTAAAGACACTTTTTTTTTTTAATTTTGATACCTAATGTTTTTCCGAAATCTGTTCCATGAAACATCTAATCGTCTTTCATGTCGAAGCAAAATTTTATTCACGAGATATTAAAGAAAAAATAAAACAACTTTCCGAAAAAATCGTTTTTCGCAAATACCACGAAAACGGTGCTTAAAAAAAAGGGTTACCATTTTCGTCTTTCTCGACCTCAAACTACCCTAAAAACACTTTTTTAAGGAAGGTTCAGTGGGCGACTTGAATTTTAAAACCAAAGTAATTAATAAATAAATTAAAAATAAAATAAATTGGTCTCTAGACAAAAATTTTGGAACATAAAAGCTTCACGATCGTGATGCATATCTCCAATATTTTTGGGGTCGGTAATGATCTTGAGATTTGTAAACATATTGTTTAGTTAACACATAGAGAAGATTTAATATTTAAAGCACAGTTGAATGAAAAAAAAAGTAATAATCTTACGATCCTCCCAAATATTTTATTTTCCGCAGTTTATACATTAAAACTATGGCTGAATTTTTAAAACTGTAAATTGATAGTGCAAAGATTCTTGGAAAAGATTAAAAATAAATTTAATCTGGCTAGACATTGAGAGTTTCTAATTATCAATTTGTTTATCTTACCTGCCAGACGGCTTAACGTAAAGTCATTTAAACATGAATAGATCTAATTTTTCTGATCTCATGACTAAATTGAAGATAACTTTGAATGTTATTTTCTATATTTGCGCATATATGTTTATGTTCCTTATATAAAAATGTTCATAAAATAGAATGGTTTATGTTTCTTAAACTAACTTCGGCTTACAATTTTTGGACTAGTCCCCTTCTGTGTTTAAGATGCGGCTTATATCGCTCTATGATATTCTGTATGTGGCACTCCTTTAGGAACAACAAATTCTGTGAGTCCTTAAATTGTCAAGAATTTTGTGCGTATCGGCTTGGTATTTTTTGACTTTTCAGGATTTGAACGAATGTTTCTACTTTTCGACCATTTTTGATTAATAATTACTAATTGACTAATACTAATGAGGCCCTATGCTCCAACCGGAGATAAAGGAATTGATGATTATGAATTGACTAATACTGGACTTGCCGGCTTGAAGCCGATAGTATATATCAGGGCCTTTGCCATAGGATTCAACTGGAAAAACTGAAGATTGATACATCCATAATTGACCTAGAGGAGTTCAAAGAACCCAAGCGTCGTAATTATACACATTTTTCTCAAACTGTTTTCTGCTAACGAACAGCTGCGTACTTGAGGTATCGGATTGTTGATCATGAAGTCTTTTAAAGCAATCTGCTTCTGCCGTAATCAAGTATCATATTCCAAATTTGATTTGTTTGCTCTCAACAGTTACACTACTTTCCTTAAAAAAAACTCTTCATGAATAACTTCTTTAGCAGACTAATTATAAATCTTCTCGCATTACAAATATTCCCTCATTCCTGATTCTTTTGGTCTCGCAACAATTATCTTAAAGAACAAACATCTCTAATCACTGAACTTGAGGAATACGTTCATGAAAACCAATATTTATATAGTTTTAGTTCAACAGTTTTATTTTTTTTTAGGTTAATTCGCATAATTCATTGCAAAGACCCTCAATGGCAATTATGAGGTTATTTATACAATCCGCTGTCGGCCTCCTCCGCCGTTGTTGCTGTGCCATGTGCTACCCCAACAACAACAACATTTATAGACCCAACTCACTAAGCAAACTCAACGACGGAGCTACAACATTAAGCTCGCCGGGCGAGAGGGAGTGCTCTCGGTGAGGAGGGGGCTCTTAGTCGGTAGTATTCGTTCCGTAGTGCTCAATGTGTGCTGTTTAAACGACACTTGCTAATTGTCTGTGACCTTTTTTGGCATATTTCAGTGGCGAGGCTCTTGAGCGCATTAAATCAGCAAACATAAAAAATAATTTTAAATATTTTAAGGTGTCTCGGAATTGGGTTACACGGCTGCGGCGCTTTCATTTCCAGCAGCTCCAGTTCATTGACATTTTTGCAACCGGTTGATTTGAACCACTGCACGAAAAGAAAGTAAAATTTTGTACCACATTGCATTAAGTTGTTGTTTCGGTTCCGCTCCAGTTAAGCAGCGGCAGCGCCGACCAACTACTATTACCAACCAGCTACTTGTCCCATCACTTGTTCGGTTCGGGTTCAAAAACCTCGACGAGTTTCACTTTCGCTGCCGGCTGCAGCTGCGCAGGCGCCTCAGACGTCATGTACGGTACGTTTATGGCTTAGTAGCTTAGGGCCAACTGCCAGACCATTTGCTGGACTTAAAAGTGAAATTTTGTAGCTTGGCTTTTTTTTGTTGACCAGGTTATTGACACTCACGAGCGCCATCACGTGCAAGATTTACCATAAAAAAAAATTAAAAAATTTGTTAACCAATTATCATAAGCTTTTAACAAAACTTAACACTAATATTATCTATGGCCCAGAGCTCATGTCGCGTTGCCCTGAACTTCAGGCCCATAGAGCAGCGCCTTCGTTTCAATACCAAAAAGTAATTCACAAATTGTTCAAGTGTTGCCTTGATTTAAGGTTGCCCCAACCGAAAACAAAACGAGTAATACAAAAAAATCAAGCCAAAGACAAACAGTGAAGTACTTGGCCATAGAGTAAATGTGAAAGAAAAGCGGAGTTACGATATCCAAAGTCTATATACACTTACAAGTGCGTACAATCTAAAAATGATCTTCGTTTTTATTTAAGCAGGCGGGAATATCCCGGGAATTGGATCTTAAAAAAAATCAATGCTTTAGAATAGACTAACTTTTAAAAAAGATTTTCAAAACAGAGTACACACATCCAATCTTCTCTGGGCCCGGTTTTCTCTTAACGGCCAACTTATCTTAGATTAGACTTCATTATCATTAATATATGTTACGAAATAAAACCTGAAATTTGTTATACGGTTACTTTAAAAACTTATGCTGAACTAAGGTTCCAGAAACGTCAGTTATTTGAACCTATTTTTTAGTTCAAGGTATGGAACTACGATATTTATATTATATATCAAAGAATTTATCATCGTACTCATCCCATCATTTATTTTTCTTTTTTTATTACGTACAAAAGTTTTTTGTCGGATGATCCGCTGAGTCAAATGAGTCTGGGGAACCAAACTTAGCTAGTAAGTAAAATAAAAAAAATAATAAGTTTCTTTAGTACTAGCTAATGTAATTATTTATTTAATTTTAAACTAAAAGTTAATTCAAATTTCTAAATGTTTGTAAACCGGAGCAACGTAGTCCTACAGACTGGAACTTGTTAGTTATATAGCTTGGAACATTGAAGTATTCGTTGTCTTAAATATGTTATGTGCAGAAATTGATTCCCAAACTTTTTTTCCGCAATTAAAAAGCGTAAAATGAGTAGAAAATATGATTTAAAAAAAAATATGGGAAAATTGTAATCAAATTTAAAAAATTTAAAAAAACTTGAGATACGTAAAATTTTAAAAGACAATTTTTTTGAGTTCCCCAAGTTAAGTTTTAATATACTTATAAACATAGCCAAAAATCTTTATTTTGTTTAGAATGAGTGATGGATAACAATTTTTTATTGTATCTGAATTTGGTCTTCCTTTATTCTTACAACATGTCGGATAGAAGTTCACATATTCAGCTGGTTCAACTTTTATTATAGTAAAATTTTGAAAAAGTGAACCAATATTGATCAAACTATATATATATATAGGTTCCTCTAACTCCGGGTGGAGCGTGGGGCCATACTATAAGATTCTAAAAACAACCTAATTTGCCATATGGATTCGTTACGTGTGTCGTTAGTTTTTTTTTCTTCTGCCGCGTTCCCTTTCTCCTACAAGTAATATTAAAGCCTTATATTTTCAAAAGTTTTATAGGTACAACTTAAGTGTACATGAGCTAAATCCGAAAAGTAAAAAAATCTTTCGATTGATACTAATCATCATAAGTAACGCACCACAAGTATCAGAGATAATCTCGATTTAGTATTTTAGAGGCGGAAGCTCGGATTCCCAGTCGAGGCAAATTTTTTTGTATTTATTTGTATACCCTGAACAGTATTTTGCAAAGAGTATTTGAAGTTTGTGTAAGATGAAAATCTATGTCAAATATAAACGACTCTATAGACTCCTCGAAGTTGCCTAAGGTATGATCAGCAGAAGTCTATACACCGATATCCGTATGCTTATTTATCTATCCGTCCGTCTGCATAAACATCAAGATCTCAACTTTCACATTAAATCCCTTATTATACCATAGCATACAAAACTATTTTATTTTTTTGATATCGAGGTTTCACTATATGGCTTCTATAGGGATGTTTCAGGCGATCTTGGAAAAAAACCAAAAGTTTTAGATAGATAAGTCGTTTGTTTATGAAAATATCGTAAACATATTAAGTATTCGGAATTTTTTTAGAGATCCCCAACAACAAATTTGATCATAATTATCTATATCACATATGAAGCTCCCATAGGACGACCAGTCAGCCAAAAAACCGTGTTTATTGCAAACTTCGTTCTGTTCGTTTGGGTACGAAGAAATCGCTTTAAAGTTTTATAGAGTTCCCCAGAACCGCACAAAATTTTATCCAAGTTGATTAACTAAGCATCTAACTCCTGTAAGACCGATCTATCAAAAAAATGTGTTTTTAGGGCATATCTCGGTTATTTATAAAGATACAAAAACCAAATTTATTACTTTGAAGTCTTCAAGAGTTTCCAATCAATAACCAAATTTTCAAAATAGGTTGACTATATATAGAATATCATATTGAATCCCACCTACTACCAAGGGTCCTGTAATAATATCAAGAATCCCATAAGACGAGGTATTTTGGAGGTGTTTCTTACTTCAGATTTGGATGCACAAAAAAATACAATAAACCTCGCCATTTTCTTTTTTGGTTATATTTTAGAATTATTATCCTTTTCCGATTTTTGAACTACTTTTTTTACTACTTTGCTGCCAAGGGCTCTGTAATAAGGATCAATAATATCAAAAATCCTATAAAATTAAGTATTTTGGAGGTGTAACTCCTAAAGTATCGATCGATTAAAAAGAAGTGTTTTTAGGGCATAACAAGGTTGTTTATAAAGACACCAAAACAAAATTTCGTATTCAAAAGTCTTCAAGACTTTCCTATCAAAATGCCAAATTATACAAATAGTTTGACTATATCATATTGAATCTCACCAACTACCAAGGGCTTTGTAATGATTTCAAGAATCCCATAAGACGAGATATTTTGGAGGTGTTTCTACCTCAGATTTGGATTCACAAAAACCTACAAAAAACCTCGGCGGAAAGCAACCTCGAAAAAAACACTTTTTTTTTTGGTTATATTTTAGAATTATTATCCTTTTCCGATTTTTGAAATCGCTGGTCTTACTTTTTTTCTTCATTAAATTCCAATTCGGAGGTCTCAAACAACGATGTCATTTAGAGCTATATCAGAGCCCTAAATTGCTAGGAATTTTGTGCCTCAGCGTTCAGGCTCAGGGACCATAAAACATATTAAAAATATTGTTGAAAGGCCTAATCGATGAAGAATTGTTAGGGTTTTTGGAAGTTAGCTTGGAGCTCGTGAGGGTTAATTTTTGTTTTTATAGCTCGGATTCGGATTAAGCTGCTTAAAATACAGTTGGTTACCCCTGGTACAAGTAAAGTTTCCACCACATTTTAGTTTTTGTAGACCTGTATTTAAATCTTCTTCATTTAAGAATGCTTAGTACGATTTTAAGGGAAAAACGACTAAACGACGATTTAGTAACTAATTCCTAACAAGTGCACTACGAAATTTTTTTTAGTTCTTAGGGGTCCAAACTAATTTTAGGCCTGACGACTGTGACAGCTCCGTGTTTAACACACTTACTAGTTGTGAACCATACTGTGAGGCTTTCAGTGAGGTAAGCAACTAGTCTTTGGGTAGTATGCAATGCTTGAACTTCCAAAATAGCGGTGCTGTCACAGGACATTACAAGTGCAAAGGAACTAGTTGCCAAGCATACTAGTTGGGTACCACACTGCGAGACATTTACTTTGTCTACAAACTAATTCTTAACTAGTGCGTTATGAAGCTTTTACTAAAGATGGTACTTCTAAACTAATTTTTGAGCTACATCTTTAGCAACTAGTTCTCAAGTAGTGCAAACTATTTTCCATGCTTACACTTCTCGGACTGCTTCGTATTAAACTCACATACTAGTTGGTGTTTTAATAAGCATTCTAGTTGTCTACCACACTGTGAGGCTTTTAGTGAGATAAGCAACTAGTATTTAGCTAGTATAGCATATAAAATGATTTACTAATAGTTGTAGTTACTAAGAAAAGTAATTTCGTACTCTTTTTAGGACTGTTTAGTCCTAAAGTTGAGATTGAGAGTATTTTCTTTTCTATTTAATTTAAGAAGAGTTGAGAACAAATAATATATATTGATGTAGAGCAAAATAAGCTTGTTTTGAGCAAATTCGAACTTAATAAAATCCATTGCAAATATCAAAGTCAAGTGAACACAACCTTGGTAAGAGTATTTAAATACAGTACCATTTTTATTTTATATTTTTTTTTTACATACACATTAACTAAAATTGAAGATTGAATGTAAAACCTCCAAATTATTTATTGTGCTGCACAGCCTGACCAACCGAAGTAGTTTAATTTTTATTTATTTTTTTTGTTTGTTGTCTGCTTAATTTTAGTTTTATTTTCAATGCTGGTTTTTGTTTTTTATATTTTTTATACAATTGTTTGGGGGGCACAGCCGAAATTGGGTCATTTGCAAAAAGTCGCGTGCAAACATTTTCAGGGGCGTGAATAAACGCTACAAAGTCGCGAGCATATTTATTTTTATTTTATTTATTTTTTTTTGCATTTAAAAGTTCAACTTTGACTTGACTCGATTTTTCGATTTATCAGGCTGCTTTTAAGAGTTATTCGTAGTGCGACAAATTTCTCCATCATTTCACCGTCGATTTGAGTTTATCTTTGTTTTGTAGTTTTTATTTTTAATACCAACGCAAAGTCCGTTGACTTTCGTTTTCATAAGCGAAAGTGTACTCCATATATTTTGAGTTTTTTTTTATTTTTATTTGTTTATTATGTTTTTATTTTTATTTTTGTTGCATTTCTTTAGCCGGCAGCGACTATGTCGTCTGCAAACGGGTTTTGTTTTTTTTTTTTTAACTAGCTTTGTAGTTTTTTGTTCGGTGCTTATGTTAAGGGGGCTTTGAATTTTTCTGGGTCAACGAAAAGTGTGGAAAGTGTTTTTTGGTCTGTGCGGCAAACGAAACTGTTTGTTGAATTTCAGATACTCACACACACAGATACATAGTAACGATTAGGCCATGCTCAAGACCCCTTATATGAGTTTGTTTGTTGGCTACCAAAACGCCGATTAGTTATGTTTAACAATTTAATTTTTTTTAAGTGTTGGCCAAGGTTTGCTGAACTCCAGCAAGAGAAATTTGAAAAACCAATTCAAAGAAAGTGAATTTTGAAGTGAAGTTTGATAGTAATAGTTGGTAAAATTTGGGTCGTACCTCTCGCTCTCGGTTTTTTTATGGTTGCTGTTTTTGTTACAAATTGCAGGGGTTGGTAATGAGTAGCGCCCACTAAAAGTGAAAATAGTTGATTAATGCGCTTTTAACTGGGTGAGCAAGTTTTCAAGTCAGTTTTGTAAAGCCATCCCATGAGTTGTTTATGGGTTTTGTTGCTATTCCTTCAACTCATTTGGCGAAAGAAAAACAAACTACTTGTATTCCGCGAACTCATTAGGGGCCATAAAGGTTTGCAAAGCTACTTGCATCCTTCTTAGCAAATATGCTACATTATACTATATACTCCCTATTATACAGGGTGGTCCATATAAAAATTGGAATTTAATTTTGCTATAAAAACAAAACGGTTAAATATTTTTCAATGTTCAAAGTTTTATTTGAATGGTTGATTCATGACATTTATTTATGAAAAATAGTTTCGGTCAAATGACCACCACGGCTGGCTTGGAAGTATGCCACTCGATCGGACCAATTTTTGAGCACATTTTCGATTGTTTCGGGCTAAGCCTGGCAATAGCGGCTCCAATCTCGTCCTTCAGCTCATTAATTGTTTGCGAATTGTTGGCATAACATTCATCTTTCACCGCACTCCAAAGATAATAGTCCAAAATCGTCAAATCGCAGCTTCTTGGTGGCCAATTCACATCGCCATTTCGGCTGATTAAACGATTTCTGAAGATTGTGCGCAGAAGATCGATTGTGGCGTTCGCTGTGTGGCACGTGGCGCCGTCTTGTTGAAACCAAATATCGTCCATGGCTTCATCTTCAATTTGTTCGGTAGCGCACGCCATTCATGGTTTCGGCTCCTTCTTCATTTTCGAAGAAAAATGGGCCGATGACGCCGCCAGACCAAATTCCATACCAAACTGTCACTCGTTGTGGGTGCATTGGCTCCTCCTGCAATGCTTGTGGATTTTCTGAGCCCCAGATGCGACAATTTTACTTATTAACATTACCACCGAGGTGGAAATGAGCTTATAATTTTTCGATAAAATTCGTCATCTTCGGCCAATCGATCTTCCGCCCAATTTGCGGGAGGTCAAGCAGCTTCCCATTTCGTAAATGTCAATGTTTTTACTAAATATTTACCCATAATATTTTAATCGATAGTTCAAGTTCCAAACACTAGATGGACCACCCTGTATATCGAGTACGGCTTACCTTTTCTTGAAAATCAACTTTAGCATCATTTAAAGACTCAGAGAGCAGCGCTCCAGTTCAGAGCTTTAAGCATTTAGTATACATAAGCTATTATTATACCAATCCAAGCATTCTTATTAATTTTAGTTTGTACCAATCCCTTTAGTGCTGCCTGTTGTTGTTTTCTTGACGTTTTGTAAAGCCCAAATAATGCTTGAAATATCTTCACTTTGCCTGCAAATAGAATTCATTTTAAACCTAAGAAGCTTAGGTGTATCTATTTTTATGTTTTTAAGTCGGATTAAAGTAAAATGCACTTTTCGTTTTAAACGAAAAACAAAATGGTAACATTATAGAAAATAAGTTTCGCTGTAAGGATAATAAGCATAAAAAAAATAATATTAAAAAAAAAATATACGCCTTTTAATTAAAAATTGCACATTATTTTTTTTATTTCTTATTGATTTTTTTTATATAATTTACTAGTGGGCCGGCAGACGTTGCCCTGCCCAAACTTTTTGAATACTCTTAAACATTCCTATAAAATAAACATAGGAAGATTCTCTAGTTAACTTATCTGGAAAAATATGAGATTTCTTCCAAAAAACCTCCTTATTGACAACCTCTAACACACGCAAAAATTAGATTTGAAATTCATCGATGCATTTATGAGAACACCCGTAGCACGTGAAACATAAGTTTCTTTTATATACATATAAGATATTTAAGCTGAATTCGGCATTCAGATCTTTTTTAAGGTATTAAAGCACTGTCAAATTTGATTGAAATCGGGTGACTATATCATATAGCTCCCATAGAAACGATCGGTCAAAAAAAATTTTTTGCTTAAAAATTCTTCTGATTTTGGTTTTCTGTGAAGGAACCGGATTTTATTGCAAGCTAGTGGTACAGGGTATCCCAAAGTCGTCCGCGACCGACTTTACGTACGCCATTTTTTTAACTTAACAGATGTAAAACAAAAAAAATTGAAATTTTTCTAATTTTATTTTATTTTTTTAAAACTTGTTTTTTTATATTGGGTGTACAAATAGGAAACCGGCACTTTTTCTCATGATTTGAGGTTTTTTTTCAAAAAAACTCTTTACTTACTCATTCTCCAATATAATTTCCATTGTTAGACCCAACTTTTTCCCATCTTTTTGGCAGATTCTGAGTTTCTCGTCTAAAAAAAACTATTCTTCTTTTGGCGCGATCCACGAATCGATTCAATTTTTGCCTTCTTTGAAAGAACGAAAGTGCTGTTCGGCCAGGTCATGCGTCATCAATCGAAATAAGCTAAAATCAGAAGGGGCGATGTGAGGAGAGAACGGCGGGTGGGGTAGGATGTCCCATTTCAAAGTTTCCAGGTATGTTTTCACTAACTTGGAAACATGTGACCGAGCGTTGTCATGTAGAAAGAAGTATGACCTTATCGTGTCTTTCCGAGTATTGCGGGCGTTTTTCCTTCAACGCTCGACTCAGGCGAATTACTTGCGACCGATGAAGAACTCCTGTAATGGTTTCGCCTGGATGCAAAAGTTCATAGTAGACTACGCCGTGCTGGTCCCACCAAATACAGAGCATCAGCTTCGAGCCATGAATGTTCGGTTTCGCTGTTGAAGTTGTTGCATGGCCGGGAAGCCCCACGATTTTTTCCGCTTCGGGTTGTCATAGTGTGTCCACTTTTCAACGCAGGGCAGGATTCGATACAAAAAACTCTTTCTGTTTTGCAGTTGGAGGAGTTGTTCGCACGTGCAAAGGCGCCGATCGATGTCCCTCGGATTTAACTTGTACGGCAACCAATGTCCCAGTTTCTGAATCATTCCTAAGCTATTTAGGCGATGAGAAACGGCTAGCTGAGTCACAACCATCTGCATCAAGTCATCATCGTCATCCTATGGCCACTACAACCCGCTCTCGGGTTACGGCCGACCTCAGCAGCTTTTGCCAGGCGCCTCTGCTTTGCGCGCGCCTTCTCCAATTAGAAATACCAAGGGAGGATAGGATCTCTCCATCGGAATCTTGGTCGTCCCATCCGTCTTACTTCGTCGGCTTTCGCTTCGAATACCTTTTTCGCTGGAGCATCATTATCCATATGTACGACATGGCCGAGCCAGCGCAGGCGTTGTATTGTGATGCGCTGGACAACATCCATGTCCTAGTAGAGCTCGTACAGCTCGTGGTTCATCCGTATGCGATAGCCTTCCTCAAAACGTACGGGACCGAAGATTTTGCGTAGAATTTTCCTTCTTCATCTTCATCCAGTAAAGTCTCTAATTCTGTATCCTTGAACTTTTTCACGGGTCCGGGACGATGCTTGTCTTGCACGTCATATTCGCCATTTTTAAACTTTTGAAACCAATTCCGACACGTTAAATAATAATTTAAGCCAACTATGTAGTTCGTGATCCCTTTAAAAATAAACATATAAACTTTCCTTTTGCGACGTAAAATTTTAGGTAGCACATATATACCAGGAATGTTTAGTGAGGCCCACATAATTTTGATTAACGTCAAAATAAATGTAACCTTGAAGTTACATAGTAAGTACATTATATACACAAGGTTCCAGCTAGAGTTGGGCTACTCCCAGATACTTTATATATAGTAGAGCAAGCAATTAGCATATTGATATCTGACTTGATTGATGTGACAGTGGAATGGCGCCTGCGCTGCCCTTGCCTGTCAGCGCCTGACATTAGACTATATATATTATTTTATGGCAAAACATAAACATAACCTTACTTGACTGACGGAATGACTGACTGATTGACTGAGTGACTGATTGAATTACGCAGTGAGTTATTTGAGGCTATGTTTACACTGTAACCTTCGGATTATTCTGGTTAACTTTGTGCATTTACATTGTGCTTAACCTAAGCTTAACAACAACAACAAGGAGTCTAGCGATGTCGTCTGAATTGTTAACATTGCGTATACGTGACGTTGGTTTAACGCGCGCACATCCTGCCAGCTCCACAAAATTTGGCCTAAATTTGGCAAAGCTCTTTGCTTTATGTACATAACTCTGTCATACATTTGTGGCATATTACGAAGCTTATGAGCTTTTGTATTTACGTCTGATTGCAGATTTCAGGCACGGCCAGACAGACAGACTGACAGACAGTTGGGAGAGCAAAAGATAGCTCTACAGTTTGTTAAGATACGTAAATTTATGCGGCGTTTTTATGTAGGTATCCAGTGCCTAGCACTTTATATGCCAATTATTTCAAGGTAAACTCTGAAAAGTTTAAAATATTTATTAAATTCCACTATGGCTCAGCACTCTATGGCATACATTAAACCTAGCTGAGGTCTGTTTCCTGTCACCAACTGTATCCAATTAAACATCTGCCTTGTCAGACATCAAGTGCTAAGCATCTAATCAACAGAGCAAGCAGTTCAATCAATCAAAAGATACATTTGGATTCATACAAACCCATCTAAGTTTATTCATTTTATGCAAAAGTTTGGCATATTGAGCAGCGCTTCCTGAATTGAAGCATCCATGACATTGAAATTTTCATGACGCTGGGCACACTGAAATGTTTGTTGTCGTTTTGCAATGCTAATTAAAATTTAGCTCAAACATGATACTCACAAAAATAAATAATAATCATGCCAGTTACTTCAGAAAATCTTATGCGCATTTGGTTGGGCCTACTGTTGTCCTTGAGCCAGGCGGCGCCGCCATTGTAAGGCAGCAAATAACGCGCGCCATTTTGTATATGACTTAACGGCAACAGTTGGTCGCCATTTTGTTGGATTTGACTGGCACGCACAGTAGCTTGGGTTGTCATTATTTGTTTTTTTTTCTATCAAGGCATATCATTTTTCGTCGTAGGCTTTTTTTTTGCGCAGTTTGTTGCGCCAAAATCGTTGTCCTTGAAATGCTTTGTAAGTAATATGTTCCATTTATCAAGAAAACAAAAACAACAACAATAACAATATTTGTTATTGAACATTTGTAATAAGAAACCGCGCATGGCCCTCGTTATATTTATAAGCATTATATGCATATATCGATACATAAAATCAAAATCAAATTTAAATATTTATACAAACGGCATATGAAATGTAATTCCATGGAATCAGTCATTCCATTAAAAGTTCTTACAAGTTACATCTTATAAAAAAAAATGATAAAAAAATAAATAAAATTTTATGCGTAATTTGATTTATTTTACATGCGCCGGAGCCATCAAGCGTCTGATTATAAAACTATAAATCGCATTTGCACAACAACAATAATTCCAATAATAAGAGCAACTGAAGCAACCTTCAAGGCGCATTGTGCAAGTACCTTCATATACTATATGAAAAGTTTTACATTAGTTTTCTTTTCTTTTTTACATACA
Source organism: Chymomyza amoena (assembly GCA_037043745.1). Classification (NCBI taxonomy): domain Eukaryota; kingdom Metazoa; phylum Arthropoda; class Insecta; order Diptera; family Drosophilidae; genus Chymomyza; species Chymomyza amoena. Next base: position 105,957 of record JBAMAX010003048.1, read on the forward strand.
TAGTCGGCCCGCCACTGGAGGAGGCAACTGGGGCAATCCCAGACGGCAACTGCCACCGCCACATGCTATGCAAATCAGCAAGTAGTAGCAGGCGGAGTTACTCACCACAGCTTTGTGGAAATTCAAGACCAAGTAGCTTATTTATATACTATATATAGAACTATATGTCGAGCATTTAAAGCATTCACCCAGGCAGAGTCCTTGGGCACAACTTAAGATAATTTTATCACTATAAAAGCTGACAGAGAGGGTACGCACATTTTGTTAGGAAGCAAGCAAACTATACATAAAACTTTCTAATTAAAATTAAAAATTTTATATCATTTTAGGGAACTATAGAGACAGCGGCAACAAATTTTGTATACTACCTATGAGGGAAATACCCTTTAGCATCACAATGAGCAAATATATTATACACTACCTTGATAAAAAATTTACCGAAATCATAACCGGCGATCTCAGTCACCTCATCCAAAGTATCTTTTTTCTTAAATTACCAAATCTCTCATTGATAACACAGGTCAACATGGTTCAGTTGTTGGAAAGCTAAGAGTCATTTCCGAAGTAATTTGGTGCGTAGAATCCGAATCCGGAGTCAGATCTGGCCCATCACGTCAGGATTTTGAGATATTTGAGGTTATGTACCCAAAAAATGCCGTTTTTTCCTACATTTGAGGTTATGTGCAGGGCGCAAAAAAATTTTGCGGTCTTTCTCTCCAATTACATCATTTCGTACAACTCTTACCCTTTAATTTCCGGATTCGGATTCTACGCACCAAATTACTTCGGAAATGACTCTTAGCTTTCCAACAACTCACATGACCCCTGTATTTGTAGACCTGTGTAATCTATGAAATCTGCAATTATGCATTTTTAAATTTTTTACAATTTAAAAAAAAAATGCAATTGTTAGCCATCAAAGCAACTACCGAATACACCTGATTTGACTCCCTGAAATTTTTTCGTATTTAGTCGGCTCAAGAAACCGCTCCGAGAAACGCGTTACAGCATCCGAGATGAGAAAACCGAAGATGGCTCTGATGACCCCTGATTATAAAAAATGTTCGAGGAATAGATCAAGAGCTGGCATGAGAATAGAATGGGATTAAGATCTGGTAATTTAAGAAAAAAAAGGAGGCATGAAATCGGATGACTGATTCGGGTGATTTGATTTTCCAAATTTTGTTCAAACACTTTTGGCAACAATCAACAGGAAAACTTTTTTTAACCAATTTGCTTCTATATATATATAGTCCTTTATAGCTTTCGGGAAAAACTTTTGAACTACGAATCTAGCTGTAACATCTCCAAAGATCGAAAACAAATCGAACTAGAACCTTATTTGGTTTTTTGTTATGATGGTACCCTTTGCGACCAATATGGAAAAAATACAATCAAATTTTTTCCTGTGACATAATAAAGAGTTAGAGTAAAGAGTATAGAGTATAGAGTTTGTTTGGTACAGTACGCCCCCCAAAGAGATAGTGACAGGGCTAAACAACAGAAATTTACCGCAGAATCCGCATTTAAAGAGCAAAAATATCTCACATTCGTGAATCCTTACATAACCTCAAAAACATCAGAAAACAATGAATATTGGATGTTATGGATGGTTTTGGACCTCGAACAAGAACTTAGCCATTCCAAAAACATGTAGCAAACGTGGTTTAACGTCCGAACCTGATAACCGATTTTTTTGTTTAGCGAATCTGAGGTTCAAAAAGCACAACAGAGTTACGATATTCCAAAAAAAAAAACGCCCATTAAACAAATAGTTTTGAAGGTCATATCAAAACCATAAAGTACGAATTATTTTTTGGACCTCGGATACCTTAAAACATCAAAAACATACCCATATGGTTTTTCTGAGCTGAATTCGAACCTAAGGTGTAAAAATCTCCAACAAACATATACACAAAAAACTTTATAAAACAACTTATTTCGGAGGGCGATAATCTTTTTTTTGCGAAAAACCTGACATGCTGGAATTTTTTTTAATTTCGAACTCGGACCCAGCAGTTATACAAACATATAGGCTTGCCCTACTAACTCGAAAAATTTTTTTTTTTAAGCCAATCAAGATCCATAAAGGCACAGCTTGCCAGAGCTGTGACTCTATCTTTAAATCCGCCAGGTTGTTTTTTTTTTATATCCCTACACTGATTTGATACGACTGGTGGATCTTACATAGATACAGATTTAACAATCCCAAAAATTTACAAAAACAACATTGCCAGACAATCGATCACGAAAAAAATAACACAGCAGGTGCCACTTTAGTTTTTGGGAATCGCTGAATCCGATTTCAAAATCAAAAAACCGCAACTCGCCAAACCAAAAACTTATGAAAATCATTGCTGAAAGCCGAACGATCTTCGTCAAAAAATGTCTATTAAACTGTAGCACTTTACTATCATTTGGCTTTTTGGCAGGGCCCCGACTTCGCCCCTAGTGGTGTTTACACTTACATATATTAAACGTTTATTAAACTCGAAATTCCAGAAATATATGACAAAATTTTTAAAAGTGAACATTTTTACGTCTCTTTAACCGAATACGGATGTTGCACCCGTATGTATGTACCATATATAAGTATAGAATGTTCATCTGTTCTTTTCTACCGTCGGTTTCGCTTATCTTAATTTTACAAACGAGGTATCGTTATAAGCGTCTTAATTTTCCACTGGTTATAAGCTATATAACGTCGCATAATATTTAATATGTGGCCCTTAAGAAGAGCTAAATCCATTAAGAAAAATTGGTGGCAACAATTATGTTAACAAAAAAATTAGAAGGTTCTTTGTGTCGTAAAATTAATCATAATAAAATATAATAGGATGAGAATAAAAGGGAAGGGTACTCATATTTGTTCCCATTTATAAAAAATACGAATTATTTTGTGAGTACCTTTTCAAAATCATATTACATAATATACATCCACGTCTGATATAATTTTTTATTCGAAAACATCCAATTGCCATCCCAGATGTGATCTTTTATATTAGCATTGTGGACGTACGCTCCACTCAATGTCAATGATGAGTCAATGATAGCAGAAGATGAAGAAGATATCAGTATTGGAAAATGTTCGAAATAACAAAATAAAAAGGCGAAGTACAGTGTTTAAGTTTATGTTAACCGATGTGGTTATATCAATAATTACATAACTATTAATTCTGATAAAACACCAGACATTTCTCATAATAAATGTTGGAAGGAATAAAATACCATCTTAAAATCAAAAAGAGCATAAAAACTTCGGTGCGCCCAATTGAGATGTACATATTAAATTTATTTTAAGATACCACTCGACGACCCTCTATCTAATGCCCTCTAACATGAATCGATGAATGTTATTCCTGAAAGCCAATTGATGTCATTTGATTGGGATTACATTTCCACATCACTTGCCAAGCTTGACAGCAAATCTATTTGGGCATAAATATCGTGTCCAAACCTCCTCCTTCCAACTTGCAGGCAATTAAAAAAACAGCTTCCTTTGATTTTATCATACAAAGCCTTTAAAAATATTTTCATATTTTGATTTAGGTCAAGAGACAATGTCAAAACAAAAAACAAAACAAGGCATAAATATTTTGTTCCCAGTCCGGGATGATGCTGAACTCTCAACTGAATAACACCCCCACTACACTGGAGGATTCTGCGCTCTGCTTTCAAGTCACTTTGTCTATGTTTTATGGCCAGCTCAGCTTTGACCTTGAATTGTGTATAGAATATAATTTTGGGAAAAGTTTCTGCCCCTGCCCAACTGGGCTAAGCTCAGACCCTCGACATAAAGCTTTGGTAGGCGAAACAATTTTCGACGCAATTTCGTAACGCTAATGTTTGCTCATGTTTTCTTTTATGAATTGATGGGTAATGTTTACAGAGTGGGCGGTTGGGTAAATATTATGGTTGTTGTAATTGTGTAAATAGCAAAATGGTTCCAAGTTATTGGCTTACAAGGCTCATATGCGTGTCTGCGTGTGAGTGTGAGTGTGTGTAGGCAAATGTTTGCATTGCCAACCGACAGAGACTACACGAAAATAAGTTGGTCAGTCAAAGGCAGGACACATGGAATACAATGTACCCTATTATAATAAGTTCCAAACCAAAAATAGACAGATAGTTGCACAGAACAGGAATATACTCACTTTCTAACCCGAGCAGTTATTTCCTAGCACTCAATCAGCCTCTATTGAGTATCGGCGCACTTCGGTGTCCCTGGTAAAGGGGAGTCGGACGAGTGTGCCAGGAACAGTTCAGTATCGCCAGCTAACCTGGCGGTTAAGGATATACAGACATCCATATAAGTCGTCGTATCGTATTAGGGGGACGGTCAGAGCTCAGGCCGAAAGAGAAGGGGACACAACGTCCGGTTGTCACATCTACCCAACTTTCTGGCTACGGCACAAAGCGAATATCTGAATTTCTAAGAATTCAACACCACAGAGCTAATATCTGAATTTCTACGAATTCACAAGAAGAACACCAGGATGGTGGTAGGAGTTGTAAGGAGGCATTGCTCCATAGACTTAATGGCTGAGAGGTTGCACATGCCTTATTACGACTTCTATCACAGCTGCGAAGATGAGGGTATCCTTACCTGCTATGTGATTGTCCGGCGGTTTTTGATGCCCAACCCAGTTTCTGGGTAAAACATTGCATGAACACCTGGGCAGTCTGGCACATGTGGCTATAGTGAATCTGGCCACTTTTATCGAATCCTTATAATGGTTATGCAAGGAAAGAGATTTAGGTGACTAGGAATGTCCAGCAGTTTTCGACCCTCAGAATAATGTTCCTTTATTCATTCCCCTTCCCTTCTTCTTAATCCTTTCTTCCTTTCCACAATTAGGCAACATAATGGACCTCATGATCTTTGGGTGACCTCAGTTGTTTAATGAGCAGCCTCATCATCTTAACCTTAGCTAACCTATCCAGGTAATAGGATAACATAGGTCATATCTAGTGCATCATAGGTAGGCAATTTTGGGAAGGAAAAGGAAAAATGTTAAGAAAGAAATACCTTTTTAAGATTCTTATAGACGAATAGCAATTCTTCTGATGACGTAGAACATTTTCATTGTAATGACTTATTGATTTGCAGCTTAATAATCTAGTCTCAAATTTTGATGGTAGGTGGAGGAAAACTGTCTCTAAAGAATTTTATTTGTTAGCTTTCTTATCCAATTGGCATTGACAAAAAACCTCGCTAATCTGTTCAGATGAAATGGAAGACAAGGCCAGGCACACCTGGCCGACATACTGCAGTAAGAGAACCAAAAAACTTTGCTGTCCGAATAGAGCCCAGTGCTCATCTGTTATCCATGCCATTACGGGACACTGGTTGGTATGAAACCACGCATCCCGGTTGACTTCTGTAGAAGCTGTGGCGATGAAGAGGAGCTGGAGACAGTGGAACACATCTTCTGTCACTGCTCAGGACTGGGCAGTAAAAGATTTATGTTCCTACAGTTCACACTTTCAAAACGATCTATCTCAGCTCTCTGAACAGAGTCCAAAATGCCTTTTAAGGTTCATTCAGGCAGCCGGATGGCTTCCTCAACTTTCGTAGGGACCTCTCAAGTGGGGAAATGTGGTGAATTAGCTCACTCTAGCGGTATCGCAAAGGGCCTATCCTTGGCCTAAGTGAGTTGGGACGTCAGTCCCAACTGCCGTCCTAACCTAACCTAAATGAAAGACATTCTCTGTAATGACAAATCAGATTCAGGATGACGATGGAGATTCTCAACTATTTGGCACGTCCAATAATACATCAAAAGTCCTTATTTAGCAGAACCTTTATAAGTAAAGGACTATATTGAGGACCTCGGACCAGAAAGATAAGAGTCGGGACTTCTAAAAAATTGTAGCGGGATCGGTATATCCCAAAAATCTGAAACTGTTCACAATTCATTATTTATTAAAAAACAACTCTTTCCTTATACATTTTAATATGCTCAGACAGCATTATAGTGAAGCTCAGAGGATAGCCGTGGTCATGTTTCACTTGCTCAAGTGCTTATGATCATGTAAATTTGTTAGAATATAAATAAAATAAGAATTAGACTGTCGTCCTGATCATTTAATCCCCCTACCAATGGGATGAAGGTCAAAACACATTTTTTGTATTTCTATGCAACTGGCAAAAGGAGGCGCACTTCTTTTTTTAAAATATTTTTTTTAAGAATTGATTAAAATTCATTGAAGTTTCGGACCCACCAACAGTGAGCAAAATGGGATGACGGTCTTTTTTCTTGCAAGCTCTGAATTATACATCCTCTTAAGTGAAACCCCTCCAAATCTTGGAACCGCTGGTTGTGGAGGATACTACACTGCGATTCTTAGAATCAATTATGCTCTCTACTAGACTTTAAGTGCCTCAGTTAGACCATTTTCAGAGACTATCACAATTATCTGGAATTGTTCTAGTCTTTCTCCTGCGAAGAGCGTCTCACTCCGTAAAAATGAGATGGGAGGAGTTCTGCTTTATCTCACAGAACCTACAGGTGTTTGAATCTTTGAAGCCCATCTTTCTCAACAGCATCCTGTGGCGCATCCCGTCAGTTAAACATATTCCTTACCCTCAAAAATACAGTATATAACAAGCGAGTTTAATGAGTCGTCGCGCTTCCTTTACCATTTTACCATCTAGAGACTCCCTGTGGAGCAACAATTTTCCGCTTAATTTTCAGCCTACTTGGCAGCGCTTTCAAGCAGTGGTGCTGCCCACTCGCTACAGCTACGTCGAAACTTAATTAGCTAAAGTTACGCACTTTACACCGGCAATTGCTTTACTCTACCCAATCAACTTGCACCTGCCACTTATTACTTACCTCCACTCCATGCCCCCAAAGCAACTTAATTTGCTTTGTTTTTATGATGTTGCTGATGCGTAAAAAGTTGCGCAGAAAAAACATAAACTGCTGTCAAGTCTGAGCAGGAGCGCAGAGCAAAACATCCAGCTGGACATGTTCCCCCAATGTATGCCACGTGTAAATAAGCAATCAGGCTCAGTATCCAGCCAGCCAGCCATCGAGCCAATTGCCAGCTGGGGTCATGCCATGTGATTGTCAAGGACATTTCAAAGCGCACACACACGCCTTGGCAACGTTTTAATGGCTGTAATACGGCGCTTACTTGAGACTACGCTCCTGCAGGATGCTCGGCTCTCGACTTTGACCTTTGTGAAGGAGATTTTTATGGGAGCGCATAAAAAAAATTTTCTTTTTTCTTGGCTGCCTTTTGGCAACTAGCTTAGGGTACTCTATAAGTGCATATATGTATACTGCTTGAAGTGGTGCCCAGGGATTTGAGCAACTTCTACAAGACTTCTTCTACCCTGATCACTTTACTTTTGTTGCACTTTATGCCAGCTAAAAAGTTAACTCAAGAGATTTATCAGATTGTTATTGATGTGACATTGAAGCCAAGCCAAACACTGCTCCTCCAAATTTTGGCAACATTTTCTTTTGTTTTGTTTTACCACTTGGTATACAAGAGGGAATGCTTTGTGGCTCTGTTCAAATAAATCTGCTTAAAACCAAAAATCACTTAGGCCTATATATATGCATATATATAGAAATGTTACAGCATACAATAACAATGCTTGCCATATCAATCCCATTCCCAGGACTCAAGATATATAGAAGAGCTTCTTGTATGACACGCGCGTGTCAGTAATCAAGTGAAAAGCAAAAAGCAAAGAGAATACACAGCAATATAAACAGCAAGTGGCAAACTCTGAATTTCGAGTCCCCTCACTCCACCGATTCCCCCACTCACAAAGCCAACAATCTACCTAAACAAACATAAGGCAATGGCTGGCGCGTGCAACACTTGTGACCTTGAAAACTGGCTGTCATCCAGCAGTTGTCATCCTGGGCAACAGGAATACGCACACATACACATATTTGCCGCCATTGCTTTTGCACATAATTTGCGCGCTTAGCATACTTTGAGGGTTTATAGAAGGTGTTCCAGAAATCACTTTTAATTTAAAATGAGATCAGTTTTTTGGTTTGAATTAAATTTCGTGTTCGAGCGAATTGGCTCAGAAATAAAAATGCTTGCAGAAAACTTTTCGACTTCAATTGGTGTCTATCTACGATTTCATTTAAATGTAAAAGGTATGTATTCCAAGCATTTTTCGAAAAAGAAAAAATTAGTATCTTTAATCAAAATTAAAAAGGAGAAATTGAATTTTATTTGGAGATTACACTTCAAGTCCAAAGGCTCCACCTAATCGAGGACTTTTTTTAAACTAATAGATTCGGTGCCCAAGCCCAAGGTATTTTAGGACATAAAAATATGAGTTCCTTAACCAGCTAGACCATTTAAATTTTATTTACAGATTCCAATACACGTCAAAAACCCTTCAAAAAATGGTTTTCTAAGGCTTTATCATAAATTTTTATATTTCATAGAAAATAGCATTAAAAAAATTTTGAATAGAAACTAAAACAGGGCAAAAAACTATTGGCACTTGCACAATTTCAATTATGTCAAATCGATCCTCGAATTTTGCAGCTTCAGAAATGGATGGAAAGATATTTATGGTATTCTACAATAGTTAATATTTAAATAAATAAAAGAATAAAAATATACCACTCCAAGAGCTGCTATTGCCTTCTTGTACACAGCCGAGCGACTGTCTTCGCACGCAATGGTCTTAATTGTGCCGAGAGTCGTTGTCGAGTGGTGGGGGTCCTCCACTTCTCTCCAATTCATCTAGGAATCGATCCTGCAGCTCATTTTCCACACCTTTCCACAAATTCCTAGGTACAAAACCATCATTGTTGCCCTTGTCTAGGACACCAAGGAGAATCTTGTACCACGTAACCACGGCAAAGGAGCGGTCGCGTCCTTTTTGGTGAAGGTGCAGGTTCCTCTGCAGGTCTTTGCCGCTTGACCTGGGATTAAGGTTTTGCTGGGGCTGCTGGCTGGAAACCCGGCAGGATACCTTTGGACCAATCTACCAGCTTCTTACCCTCCAGAGAGACATCTAGATTTGCAAGATTTTTTTTTTAAAATTTCTCCTGCCCGTCGCCTGTTTTGGTAAGACGGTTTTATTGGTGGTGGCATCTTAGGAGTAGCCGGATCTGAAGAGTTAACGGCCAGCCTTACCTTTGACGAAGAAGCGAAACACTCTTGTTTCAGTTTTACGTCCGAGGATGGGTTGGTGGGTTTGCTGACTTACTCTTGCCGGCACAGTCCGGGATGGGAAGGACACCTGCTGGTTCCTTCCTCACCGCGCATTTTGCTATATTTAACGTAATATTAGTCCCTTCCGTGTTTTGGCGAGTAAGGTTCTCTGGTTTGTTTTTGTTTGTTTTCTTATTTGTCGAATTCATAATTCTTAAATTTTTTTTACTTATTTCAAAAATAGCTTACAGATTTGCGGAACACACTCATTTTTATTTACTCCCCCCCTAGTCACGCACTTTCCCCTAGTCGTACACTTTTTTTGAGTTTCTTCAACTCTATCTCTTAAATAGGTTGGTAAGCTGCGACTCATCGTGGGCAGGATGTTTTCCCATTTATTGGCTTGGCTTTCTGAAAAAGGGTTTAACCTTCATCTACCACTTGTCAATGCCATTTTGGTATTGGCCAATTGAAGCTCAGTTTAGCATTTTACCATTTTATAGCTTTTGCTTCAGTGGATACCTCTTTATGGCCTAAGGGGCATTAACCATCCCACTTGTATCTTTTGATAAATTCAACTGCTTTTGAAGTTTTGTGCCATTCAGTTTCTAGTTCATCAAGTTTGGGTGAAATGGAGTAGGTTCTTTATTATTGTTCATTTCTTTTTAGAGTCAGCGCTTTATCACATTTTTAACTTTGAATATTTTTTGTATTTCAGAATAGTCTCGAGCTATATGCATGTCGGAATTATTTATGAATATGTAATTCTCATTCAATATTGGATTTTAGCTTCAGTCTAGGTTTTCAGAGTCGAACTAGATTAGGATCCGAAAACAAATCTCAAAAATCCAGAAAATTTTCCAAGTGTTAGTTTTTTTTTGCCAATAGCTTGAACTTTTCTAACTATAATTAATCCAAATTTTTTAAACCAGGACTTTATGCTTAATTTGTAGCTTGTAATCAGCTCGATTTCTCGAAAAAAAACCATCTAAAACAATGTGCTAATTTTTTTTTTCCTTAAAAGGGTACCTCACGGAGAGGTATTACTCTATTATTCACTTATTTAGGCGAGCTGACCTAGCCCATTTTTTCCTCCATTTTTTGGCACAATTCCTAAGAATCTAATGTTAAAGAGAATATTCTCCTTCCGGGAACTGACAATGTTATGACAAAGTCGGTCCATATAAACTTTTTCAACCATAAATTCCCCGACGTAGGTCATTAGTTAATTTCTGCATATGATTCATGAACTGGCGCTGGCGCCGTTCATTTGCTAGATTCATTACTCATACGCCCCGTATGACTACTGCTGACAATTGCAGCCATAACAATGTATGTATATCAAAACTGACTGCCACCTCTTTCTTTTTCTTCTTCTCTCTTTTGCTTTCACTCCTTCTTTCTCCCAATCACTCTTTGTCTCTTACACACACCCACACACACTCATTCAAGGTTCTTCAGTCGAATTCTAATTTCAAATCTCTTGTTGTTGTTGTTTACATATTCAAATGTTTTGTTGATTTGTTTTGGATTTGCTCTTGTCCCCGTCCCCACTTGTGTTTACTTTATCTAAATTTTGCCAAGTCGCAGCTGCAAATTTCCGAAGCGCATTTCATTTGCTGTGATGTGATGACGTTGACAGCGCCGTCGCAGCAGACGCTGACGCAGACGTTGACTCTCAACTGTTGACTGCACTGTAGTTCAAGTTCAATGTCAAGAGCGCATTTTGCTTTGTGTGTTGTTTTTTTTTGTCGTTGTCGTTGCCTTTGTCTGTATGTGTTTGTGTGTTTACTGTAATTTGATTGTATTTTGTTTACTTTTTTGTTATAAACGTTTAACGTTATTTTATAGCTGATACTCGTGCAATTTACTTTTTATGATCTTCAATCACATTATGGCTATCTTTTTTTGTTTTATTCAGCAAAATGATTTAGCTTTTGTTTCGATAAGTAAAACAAACCCACAAGATGATTTATATTGTTCTGAAAAGCTACCCTAAATAACTGACAAGTAATGCTCAAGGGTCAGCTAAATCGGTCAAAACAAAAACGTGTATCAGGCTGACGAAGTTCGTATGCTCTTTAATAAACAAGACTTTTGAGCCGTGAAGGTAAAGCAAATTTTATACACATAGTATAGGGTGGGCCAGCTGTTGGTTTGGTTGTTAATTGCATTTTATTGCAGTATATATATGTATGATTTTACATTTAAAAATAAATTTTATTTTGGAAAAATTCAACGGCATTCTTGCTACAGAGAAGTCAAAGAAACTAAAAACCAAACCCAAATTCCAGCTAAATAATTTAATTTACAGCCATACACTCAGCTGCTATTTTTTTGTTATCTAAATCGGGATCATTATAAAAAAAATTTTCAAATGATCACAAAAAACTTTGGAAATCAAAATTTTTTTTTATTTTTATTGATCAGCTGAATATTTTAATATTGCAGTCTACATAATGTGTCTTAAATTTTGTTGGGGTGGCTATGAAAACTGGTATTTTAATACAAATTTTGTACTTTTAAGTTAAATTAATTTTTAAGATACATTTTTAAACGAAATCTAATTTTAATTAAAATGAACAGATGGATATATTTTATTTGATCAAGTCTAGTTGATTTTTTTGGTATTTACGTTTGATACATTACACTGTGCAACATTTCCGAGGTCATCGGCTGGAAACAACTTCTCCTGATATATAGACTCCATAAAAATGGTCTTATTCCCAAAAAATCAGGTTTGAGTGGAAAAATTGCGGATATAAAACAAGTACCTTATTGATGACTTTGAACAAAATCCTTTGGGGGTTTCTCTAGTTTCAGGATGTACTCCAAAAGAGAAACGATAAGTTGTTTCCTTTTGTGTTGCACTGTGTTATTGTTAGCTATATATAGCTATAATGTGATTATTATTAATTTTCGAGAAAATTTAGGTGGAAAAAAAGTACTGCTTAAAATATAATCTTAAAACTTCTTTAATCTATGTTAGCATAACAATCGGCTAATGTGATTGTAGGTTGCAAGTCTTCATCTATCATTAAAGTTAAGACTCAGGCGGGCCAATTTATCTGAAATCATTTCGAGATTTGCTTTATAGTGCAGATCTGGGCTTGGCAATATGGAGCTTGGCAACATCGCACCACACGGGGGCTCCATTAAAATTGGTGCTTGGAGTATGGATCGGAATAATTATAATTTATTCTCAATTGACAATCGTGAGTTCATGTTAATGAAGGGATATAAGCTTCTAGTTAGGTCATTCTTGTCTACATGATTCCTAAAGGATTAGTTTTGGATCTAATATAACTTCTAGGTAGCGAACTTTTTTTTTCCAGGTTATATCGGTACCATTCAGTTCTATGGGGCTGTTTCGTAGCGCTTGTGTAACCTTTTTTTGGAGAAATATATGGCTTGAGTTTTATCGACGTTGAACACAATTTTTCACCAAGTGAAATAATAAAAGACATATTAATTTGAGTCGAGAATCGGCTTTATTGTTTTTCAAAACATTCTCCATAAAAATCCAAGCAGTTTTCCTTAAGCTTGAAACCATTTTCGAAACACTTGCGACTCTTCGACAAGTCACCTTGTTTATGATCTAGTACAAGTGAACTATCACTATTTTAGCAAAAGCTCACCGATTTGAAACTAATAAAAGAAAAAGTTATAAAATTTTTTATATATAAAAAGAGAAGAAAAAATTAAGTTTTATCGCTGAGGAAACGATCAAAATAATTTTCGAATTATGGAAACGTAAAATTGTCGAGAAAAAAGTATCAAAAGACATCACATCTTGTTCCTGAAGAACCGAAATGTTTAGTGATTTTTCAAATCTATGTCTCCTTTAGAAAACTGTGGACACGGGTTAAAAATTGCTTTTCTCACCACAACACCTGGAAACAGGGGCGTAGCGAGGTAGGGGTGTAGGGGGTGTGACACCCCAAACATCCATCAGTTGGCAAATCTCGGATATTTCACGCAATATTCGAGAAATAAATTTCAGAATCGGTTATTTGTCGGTAATTTGTTGAATTTAGTCGGCATTTTGAAGCTCATCACCTCTCCACGTTCAACGCTTTCGCTTCGCCACTGCCTGGATTCTACCACATATGTAGTATCCAATTCCTTTAAACTATCCCCATCAAAAAAGATAAAATTACCTTAAGTGACCTCTAATTTTTGGTAAGCTGATTCATGTGGCTCAAATAAACAAATCCACACCCAAATTTGATCGAAGCGGACCTTCCACCCCCGCAATCGATTTACCGTGTTTTCTCCCGCACCCTCAACATATCTACTTGAAACTTACCCATATACTTAAAATAGCTTCTTTGACGTAACTTTTAAGTTTCATCATCGGAAAAAATTTACGGAACTTATAGGTATAAGTATCGAATTACACAAAAAAAAAAATAATTCCAATTGGAAAGCTCTTAGTAGAAATATGCAGAAAACATTTTTTCGACGGAAAAGATACAGGGTATTCCACTGTCGGGCACCGCCTGAATAAATATTTTAAAATCCTTTGGAAAAAGACTCTAATCCAGAGTTTCATATTTGGGAGCAAGTTCTGAACAACTTATCTGCTCAAGATTCCGTCTTTTACGGATTGTAACAATCATAAGACCAACTAAAATATATTCAGTGTCACTTAAAAGTTGACTGACTGACAAGATTTACTTAGCTAGTAAGTTTGTTGCTTTCACCCCACCGAACTGTAGGATTGACTCCACTAACGCCCCATACCAGTGGCGCAACCAAGGGGGTTGTTAAGGCCTAACGAAAAGTTGTTAAAATGGTATGACAGTTTTTTGCGAGCCATGATATACATATTTACACTTCAAGTGAGGGCGACCCCCCTAAGACCAAATCCTGCAGCCGCACCTGCCCCACAATGTACTTTTAGCCATAAACGTTTTGCGCCAAGTTTCAAGGACAACTTGAACATAATTCCAAATAAAATGTATGTATAGACATACAATAAGCAGCTAAGCGGTGGAAGGAGGGCCATATAAATGAAATTTATTATATGCTGCGCAAATGTTCTATACAGTGGAAGTATACTATATACTCGCATGTATTTGTATTTTATGTCTATGTATGTGTATCTGTGAGTGTAATTTAATTTTGGGTCTTTTTTTGCTTTTTGCCTTTGTATATTTTGTCTATTTATTTGGCTCTTTGACTGCCTCACCCCGCCGCTCACGCTCATAAAGCCAACAACACTGTCCCAATCTCTTGCGCCCTCTCACTCAACCCCACGGGAATATTGTATTAGGCAAAGGCTTAACAAAACAAACAATAAAAAAAAAATCCCACCACAACAACAACAAAGCTTGGGCCTATGCTGCCGGCGCCGCCTGCTGACGGCAGCAGAGCTACACATGCGTGCGGGCCAGCATTAGCACGCATGTTAGGGGTCGCGGACCAGGGAAACGGGGGTAGCGGCGGCAGCCACGCACCGAAAAACGGGCATTGCGTGAGCTTTTATTTTAGCGCGTGCTTTCAACCGGCTGCCCGCTCTCTTGCCGCGCCGACTTTCCTGTTCCCCCCTCGGTTAAATCGTTGTTAGGCAGTTTTGTTGGTTTGCCGGTTCGTTCGATCATCTTGGCATTTCGTTTGTTGCTTTCTAGTGCTGTCTCGCTCTGTTGTAGTACATGCTGCCTAGAACTTTTGCTAATTTCATCTAATCAGTTGACCTTGAATATTTTTTTTGTTGCTGTATTGTACATACATATACATACATATATACAAAGCGCGCACAAATTCGACGACAAATAAAACCAAAATAACAACTACAACAAAAAAAATGCGCAAGCAGCGAGCAAATAATAATAATACAATATTGTATGATACACTTATGTGTGTGTGTGTCTGTGTTTGTGTGTATATGTGTAATTAATTTATGTGAAGCTTGTTTTTTTTTCAAGGTGAAATATGCGCAAAAAAAAATAGAAAAAGAATCTCGAGAGGAAATTGCCAGAAATTCTTTCAAAAGTTAGAATTAGTTGGTTTATTTGTTTTTACAATTAACAATTAAGTATTTGAAATTTATATTAATTGCTATATTTTAAAAGATTAGGACGTAATTATATATTGTAGGCAAACGGGCGTTTTATGAAAATTTAAAGTTTAATAAAAATATGTTTTCTTATGAAAAAAAATATTCAAAAGTTCAAGTTATACTAACTACTAAGCTTATAAGACTTTGATAATTCCGGCTAAAAAAAATAAAAGTTTATATTTATTAAGAGAAAATATAATAATTAAGTAAGAGTTTTTCATTTGAGGTTTTTTTAATTCTTTAATAAATTTAAACTAGTTAAATTTACATATAGCTGTCAAAAATTGATTTCTCCCTAAACTCCCTCAATACACATTTGGCGAGAGGAAAAATCCGTTTTTGGCCTTGAAAATATAAGAGCTAATTCGATTTGTTAACATTTTGAAAAAAAAAACTTATTTAGAAAAACGACACGAAATTTATTTTAGAACCATAGTTTCAAAATCGCTGAGAGCCCCATAACGATTTTTTTTGCCCATCCCTAATGTACATATAAGTTGCATGATTAAAAAAAACGATTCTCAATACATAAAAATCTATGTTATTGTCAGAAAAAAAGAATCGATTAAATCGATTTAAGATCGAATCGATGCCCAGCACTACTCACATCAAGAACTTGGATTTACAATATAAAAGTTTAAACAAGGAAGAAAGTTTAAAATTAAACATTATATCATAAAAAAAAGTGCCAAGGGATCACCATTGACCAAAAGAGTGACTCATAATATAGGATAGGTCAAGGATGCTCGAAGTGGGAAGTCAAGTTAAGAAGTAAGAAATTGAATAGACCTTTCAAAAGAGAGGAAATTATAAAAGCTATTATAGTTAGAACATAAAACACGGCAAGGATCGTGTAAAGCATAATGAGATCTACAAAATTGTAAGGCCCAAGGTCGAAAATTACAAGTTACTCTAGAAGGTATGACAAAAGTAACTTTGCTAAGAAGTACATTGGAATCAATAAGACCAAGTAACAACTTATTCAAGATGATTTATAGAAGGTTTTATAAGGCGAAATCTATCAAAATATGGCGGCAGTCGGATGTTTGGGTCCCAGTTTAAGCCACCAAGTGCAAAAAGAAGAAATTGTTTTTTTACGGACTTAATCATGTACTGATAAACGTAGTATTAAGTGCCAAAACATATTCGAAGTATGTAATTTGCTGCGTAGCATACGAATTCTGGGTCATCACGCCAGAATTTTCAGTTATTTGAGATTATGTATCCGAAAAACAATGTTTTTTTTTTCCAACTTTTCAGGGTGCAAAAAATTTCTGGATTTGTATTCTACGTGGATTTGAATAATAAGAAATAATTTCTTAAATGGTTTGTATAATATTTATGTTACATAAGTAATAACAAAAAAAATCGACTTTTTAAATCCGCATAAAATAAATAATTATAATCTATTGATTTAAAGTCAAAATTGCTTAAATAAATAGTATTATATATAGAGAGTAATGAGTAACTAAAAAGCCTTTAATTTTTAATTTTAGTAACGTCACGCCATGTAAAGTCACGCCAGATACTAAATATGCTTATAAGATTTAAAAAATTGTTGTTGAAGTTACCCTAATACAAAAGGAAAATTTTTACCTTTTTTTTTGTTTTTGTTACATTTTGGCGCACAAGCGTAACGTCACGCCGCAACTGATGTAATGGGTGATTCATTAAGACCTTTTTTTTAATGATTTGGCAAATGCAAATTTCAAAAGGAATGATGGGATCTTTATTTATGATTTCGAAAGGATATTTTATGGTATTTATTTTTTAAAAATAATCTGGTTCAAATGTTGGTCGCAACTGCGTTTTAAATGGTCCATCTTGAAGGTCCAATGACACGTTCAAGCATTTCCCCTGGTATTTGGCCAATAACACGAGTAATGTTGGCTTCCAAGGCCTCAATCGTTGCTGGTTTGTCCACGTAAACTTTTGACTTTACGTAACCCCAAAGAAAAAAGTCGACCGGTGGGATATCGCACGATCTTGGCGGCCAAGGTTCGGGTTCCGTACGTGAAATTAATCGCTCACCAAATTGACCTCGCAATAGAGCCATTGTTTCATTGGCAATGTGTACCGGAGCGCCATCCTGTTGGAACAAAATGTCGTCGAGATCACGGGCAACAATTTCAGGCAGCAAAAAGTCCGTTAACATGGTCCGATAGCGTGCGCCATCGGGTTGATCTTCTCCCCAAATACGCCAATTTTGCTTATTCACGAAGCCGTGGAGCCAAACGTGAGCCTCAACACTGAAGAAAATTTTGGTCGAAAACAACGGATCTTCATCGATCTTACCAAGAGCCCATTTTCGTAGTACAATTTGTGAACGTTTTTTGTGTGGAAGTATTCGCATGATGATTTGCCAATGAATACTGAAAAACTGATCCACACGAAAATCCCTATTGAAAAAAAAAGTCTTCATGAATCACCTTTTACATATGCGACATCGGTTAAATTTAAAGAAAACGTTAACATTTTATGAAAATAGACATTTTAAATCGTAAACGTTTTTTTAAGAAATTCTTGGAAACATTGCGTACAATAATGTTTCCGCGCTCCCCAATGCATTACGAGTCTTAGAGAATTCGTTGATGACAATGAGCTTTTCAATTCTTTTATACTTTTCTCGAATATCCTTAACAACCCTCATTTAGAGAACGATGTAAATGTTTCTTCAGATGCCTCTGCTTGATGCACGCCTATTCTACACAGTGATTGAAATTATCAATCAATTCTTTTGAAAACTGGACCTATTGCACCTAGCAGTTGATCTTTTAGGCCTAGAGCTTGTTCATTTAATCTGACAGCCTGGCCGATCCAGTACAGCCGCTGAATGCTAAAGTAAGCCAATTCGCCTGGAACTCATAGAATTCATTTTACCATCAAAGCAGTATTATTATTATAATTGTACTGCGACCCAGGTGGATCTCTTGTACGCCCAAAAGTCCTAAGGCCTGCAAATATTGCAGTTTTTTGTTTGGATTTATCCTGGAGGAGATGCTCCAAGATGATAATGTCCTTATAGCACTGAATTAAAACACATGATTGCTCCCCAAGTTCCCTTGTGACGGATACTATGGGCGCAGATCTCTATGGCATGAATCTCCACTTAAAAGACGCTGGGCCAGATGCCCATTGCAGTAAAGATCTGGTGTTGGGTCCAACTACTCGAAAAACTACTCCCTGCTCAGTTTTGGACCCATCCGTGAAACATTGTTGCCATCGGAGGGGCAGTCTCCCGAACTGGGGGAAAGAGATCTAAATTTTTGTTATAAAATAATTTCGTGATCATAAGATCTGAACTAGAGCAGATCGATACGTCAGGAAGGGAATATATAAGTGCGGCATGGCCAGTGTCACTTGCTAAGAGTCCAGATGTGATATGGATAAGTAGTAGACTCTGCAAGTCTGCGTCCAAGGACTGACTCCATGACAGCTGTCGGACAGGTACGCGTAGCTCCCGAGAGAGATATGCATACTACACTTTGAAGCTTTTATACTAAGATTTAAAAAATAGGGGACTCCGCCTCTGCGTGCTTTGAAAAACAGCCCCTTTATCAATTCCTAAACTCTAAACAACGATCATCACAAAAACTACCAAGCTGGAGTTCTTATCTATCCAAAATCTAGTTAAAATCCCTTGCATCTTTAATATCGGAAATTTTAGAGCTTAATCTATTGACTAGTTTATAAATTTAAGGCTCATTGAGTGAACCTTCCTAAAATGTTGTGTAGGGTAATTTTAGGTAAAAAATCACGAAGTTTTTTTTCATAAGTACCGTTTTCGAGATATTTTCGAAAGTCGTGTTTTTGAGTACTTGTTTTAATTATTCTTTGATATATTGTGTATCGACATGAAAAATGATTAGATCGGTATTGGTATGAACAGATAAAGATAAAAATTATAGAAGTTACAAGCAACCAAAGTCTAAAAAATAAATGTAATTTTCGAAAAAAATTTTTAAATTTTATAAAACACTTTTTTACGATGGTTCAATTTTTGTGTCAACTTGTGTTATCGTTGGTGGTCTCAAAATTTATAGACCCCTTAGATTATAATTAGATTTTGTTTCCTTTTTTTTATGTACATCCAGGTTAAGCTGCCAAAATTTTCAAACAAGTATTTAATATTTGGATTTATACGAGTATTTATAACAAATTAAGATACTGTAAAATAAGTTTTAAAACCGATTTTTTTTCAAATATCTTCTAATCAAAGACGCTTAAATCTGATACTGAAAATAACTCCAGAAGTTCCAAATGAAATTCAGTAAAATTTTTATTCAAGAAAGGTAGACGGCAAATGTTTATTAAAAACTATTACGAAAATGATATCCAAAAAACAAGACGTATAGTAAAATATTCGGATTCGTTTTGAAATAAAATATTTTGTAATCCCAATTTTACCCAAACTAAATATTTTGTTTTATGTAATCTAAAAACGATTGTTTTGTCGCAGGGTAAATAAAATTAAATTGGCAAAATAAGTTGAAAAATTTACGATTTTAAAAGTGAAATAATTTTTAAAATATTCAAG